>JAUMHQ010000085.1:8440593-8459147 GCA_032361165.1 Enteromius paludinosus
TATCTATCTATCTATCTATCTATCTATCTATCTATCTATCTATCTATCTATCTATCTATCTATCTATCTATCTATGATCCTTCTATTATCCTAGTAACCAGTCAAAAACTCTGACCACCTGTCATAGCACCTTAGCAACACCCTAGCAACCAGTCAGAACACTGAACAACAACAACTGAACAGCAACACCATGATAATGACTAATCTATTTATAATCCGTCTATCATTCCAGAAACCAGTCAAAACACCCTAGCAACCAGTCAAAACACCCTATCAAAACACTAACAATTGAATAGCAACACCATGACAACCATCTATCTATCTATCTATCTATCTACCTACAGTATCTATCTATGATTATACTAGTAACCAGTCAAAAACTCTGACCACCTGTCATAGCACCCTAGCAACACTCTAGCAACACCCTAGCAACCAGTCAGAACACTCTAACAACTGAATAGCAACGCCATATAGATCATCCATCCATACTTCCAAATATAATCCTAGCAACCAGTTAAAACAATCATCAATCAGGGTTTTTGTACGGTCGTATTTGATTGGTTCATGTGATGTAAATAACTGCTGAGGTTGTGAGAGCGCTCTTGTTAACTGAGGGAACTGAGAGCACGCTCTCTTGGCCTGATACCTGGTTATTTCGTGCACTTACTCAGAGTAAATGCATTCCGAAACGCTTTCGAGGTGGATTTAAATCTGATCACTTAAACCACTTCAGGTGGTGTCTGGGATGCACTCCAGATGAAGCAGGACAACTATAAATCTATCTGCTGTCATGCACACTTTACTCCTCCCAAAATGTAAATAAAAAATCATTGAGAGCGGTTTACAGTTTATATGACATGATATAGTCAGATACAATGGAGTTAATGCTAGACCTTATTTGACCCAAGAAAAACCCTTTCTATTACCCTAGCAACCAGCCAGAACACCCTAGTAACCAATTTAACAACTGAAAAACAACACCAGGATTTCCATTTATCTATCATCCCTCCATCTATCCATCCATCATCTTAGCAACCAGTCAGAACATCCTTGGAATCTGGTCATATCACTCTAGCAACACCCTAGTTACCAGTCAGAAAGCCTTAGCAATGGCATGAAAATCATTCATCTATGTCCTATCCATCTATCAACCTAGCAACTAGTCAGAAAAAAATAGCAACACCCTGGCAACCAGTCCGAACACTTGCATGACAACTGCATAGCAACACCTTGGCAACCTCTCCAAACACTTGCATCCAGTATAGACAGCATTTCTGATTATAATGGGTTCAAAAGTTGTTGTTTTTTTTTGTGGTGCTGCTCATGTCTGGTGTAGATCCTGTGCGAGACGACAGAATAAAGCAATGCTCTTCTTCACCTGCATAGAGCTCCGGTCCGTAAACGGCTCCTACCACCGGATTGAGTTTCCAGCCTGCAGAAACAAGACAGAGATGTGCTCGAACAGATCCCAGAGCTATCACAGACAGTCAGCTGTGTGCTGAGAGGAGTGCTTACTGTTTGTGTACGGGTTTACTACTTTCTTATTCGTCATCACTCTTGCCGTGGCGTTGTTCACCTGAGAGAGAGAGCGATGTGTGAGCGCACCGCAGGGACATACATCAGAAACACATGCATATGAACACTGCTCTCATGCAAACACGCATGCACATGAGTAATATCCCTCTGCTCTTTCTCTAATCACCCACAATGCATCTCCTCTGGCTGTTCTGAGCACAGCACTTTAAAGAATGTGTTATTGTATTCAGATATTTTGCTTCGTTTTTTTGCAGTTTTTGGTGTTATTTAATAGATGCTTGAAATTGATGACATACACAAGCACTGGTAAAAAAAATTAAATAAATAAAAACAAATATAACAGCAGTAAATAACACTTTGAGCATGATATACATTTTGAAATACAGTTTGGTTCAAACCAGTTGTACATTACCCGATGAAGATTCAGTATGTGTGTGTGTGTGTGTGTGTGTGTGTATATATATATATATAGTTCAACAGGTTAAATGTCTCTTAGATATCAATAAAAAGAAATATTCTGGGAAATTTAATAACTTAATATCTATTGATAACATCTGTCAATTTTGTTTATTTATTTTTTTTCATTGAACTAATTTAATATAATATAATATAATATAATATAATGGAATGCAATGGAATGCTAAGTTATGATAATATAAAAATAAAAGTTAAATTAAATTAAATAAAATTAAATTCTAGTGTGCAGTAACAGGGATTTTTAATATTCATTTTATTGTTACAATGCAAGAAATGCTGCAAGTATTAACTTTCTACATACAAAATATAGATTGTTTTCGTTTCTTTGTGTTTTGGGGTGAAATACACCTTTTTTGTGCGTAGTTGTTAGAGCATAAGTCATATTCAACCCAGAATATTGCTTTCAGACGTCACAAACACACACAAATGTGGACAGGTATCGTGCAGATGAATCTTAGGATGAGGACAGAAAATGAGGTCAGCAGGCAGGAAAGGAGGACGGAGAGAAACGGAAAAGGAAAGCACCTCGATTTTACGTCCTTCTACGATTGTACCGTTTAGTTTCTCCCGCGCATGATCTGCGTCTGCGCTCGTTTCAAAAGTTACAAAGCCAAAGCCCTGCGGACGCAAGGAGTGAAGCAGGAGGAGAGAGAGAAACAGGATTGGAGAGAGTCAGGAGCCCACGGCCGGAGGAACATGATCAGGAGGATTACAGAGACAGTAAAACACTGTGTGAACAGCTTCAAGTTAGTGACACAAATAACATATAACATATAAAGCTCTTTCAGTATGTCACGTGTGTAAAAACACTACTAATTAGGTTCAGTTTTGTTATTTTTTTATTAGTCATTTTGGTGTATTGTTTAGTTTTTCACCAAATATTTATCTATGAAGATAGTAAATTATGTGTTAAAAAACAAATAAACAAAACAAAATGTAAAATATATATATATATTCAGTCATTTATCATTTATTTTATATGTAAATATATTTAATATATAATTTTTTAAAATTAAATATAAACATGCATGTGTATTTGTATATGTGTATTTATATATACTGTAAAAATTACTTTTATTTTTAAATTTATTAAAAAATTTTAATTCTTATAATACATCAAACTATAAGTGTATGTACACATAATACATAATTATGTACATATTTACATACAAATGATTAAATTAATATTAATGTAACGCATTATTAAAATAATTGTAACTCTAACATGACATTTATCATACTGTTTAATACTAATATTTACTTCTACAGTTTTTCCATGATTTTATATAACATGTAACTCTGACTGGATTTGTCTGAAAGAAGAAAGACATATACACTGATGACACACTGTCCAATAGGAGTGCAGATGGGGCGGGGCTTTCAATGATGGACTGATGCTGTTTGGTTAATGCAGGATGAGCTACTAGCAGCTCGAGGGCTGGGTTTATATCAGTCAGAAAGATAAAGGAATAGAGTCCCGTGGACATCTCACACGCCTGCATCTGCTCTGGTTTATCACGCAATAATGAGCTTACACAGAGGGCCAAAACACAGCCCATTTTTCAAAAGGGACAAACATATTGAATGCAAATTGCTGCTTCTTAGAGAATAGATTGTTTATTAATGGGCCGTTGGGTTCATTATACAGCAACGCTGGAGGTAAGGACAGCAAGGCATCATGGGTAATGGGCTTTGTAGTGCACACAGCAGTGAATGGTTGTCATCTTATCTAGCCATGGGGGACGGAGGAGGAAACATCAGCACGCACCTGTCAATCAAGCTCTGTCCGAGGTTACAGAGGTTACTTACAGGGCAAGCATTGAACCGTTTTTGTTACTGACCCCAGATGAAAAAACTGTACTGTGACTGTTTATTAAAAGTGCATGCTGACTTTTTTGTCAAAAACGGCTCAAAAAGCTTCAGTCAGTAGATATTTAACTGTAGGAAAGACCGGGGCTAGTTATCACAGTAAATCTACTGGGCAATCAATATGAGCTCATAAATATGAGCTCATATATATATATATATATATATATTACACAATTTTATTGGTTACAATCTAGTGCAAATCAATTAGGATTTAGTATGCTACTTTGTATTATATTTCAACAATATACATTGACTTTAAATAGTATTATCCATGCAAAATTGTTTCATATTTTGAATTGTTTTAATTTAAATTGTTATTTATTTATTTATTTGTTATTTTATTTATTTGTTTGTTTTGAATATTATTATTTAGGTTCAATTTAGGTTTTTAGTTTTTCACCCAGCATTTTTATTTCAGTTTTCCATTTCACTTTAATTTAACTAAAACATATTTATTACTTAATTTTTCCATTAAAATTGTAATATTTTATTTATTCATTGATGTATTCAATTAAAGTCACTATATATTTAAGACTCCGTCCACACGAAGCCGGTGCGTTCCCTATCCGATAATTGTTTTTCCTTGTTCTAAAAAAAATTGCGTAAACACGAAACCACTGAAAATGCTGTAGTATATATGCCATACCAGTATGGGGCGCTGTAATTCTGCCATAGAGATACACTTTAAACGGAGAAGAAGACTTTGAGCATGCGCATAACCTTGCGCGCTGTATACGAACCAAGAAGAAGACGATGACGTTGGCGAGTGACGCAGCCGACACATGATGTGATGACATCACCGTTTCACAAAATATACGGATTAGCTGTACACACGAAACCGCAAGGGTGTCGTTTTTTCAGATTTATCCACTTTGGGTCCCAGTTTCAAAAAATAGCGGTTTCAGTCTCCTAAAATGCTGGATCAGTGTGGAAGAAACACCAATACGATAAAAAAAAACATTTCCATTTTTTAATGTTTACGTTTTTGTTATTTCATTTTTCATTTAATTTTTGTCTTTCATTTTCACCTAATATTTATATTTCTTTATATATATATATATAAAGTTTTAATTAATATTTTAATTCTATTTTATTTTATTTCAATTAACTATTATATTATATAAATATATATGTTTTATTTATTTTTTATTTTAGGTTCTAGGTACAAATTTAGGACACTTTAATGTTTAACGTTTCCAGCAAGTGGTGCTCCAAAATGTCAGAAAACTTTTTGGAGGAAAATTAGTTAACGACTAATATTTTTACACATACACAACTGAAATGAAAATCAGCAGCACGGGAGTTTGTACTTTATTCTGTCGATCGTCTGAACAAATAGTGAATCAGCGTGAAGTCCTCGGCTGACCTCGATCCACGACCAGCGCTCTGATTGTGTGCACTGCCATGTCTGTTTTGTCCTTTGACTTTATAGTCTTTAATCTGAGTCAAGGAAGATCAAACCGGCATCTCTAAGCCAATAAAGAGTTCAGAAGAGCAGGAAAAAGATTGTGGCTACACAAACAGAGAAGAGAAGAAAGCAAGCGTCATTCATACCTTTGATCCTCTTTCATTAAAGATAATCTCCACGTCTAAGATCTTCCCAAATTGCTGCAGAAAAGGAAAGTGAGAGAAACAGAGAGCGAGGGAGAGAAAAGCAAGATGAAGACGGGAATAAGAGAGAGATAAATCGATTAGGAGCCTCTGTGTCCATGAGAAAGTGGGGCTCCAAACCTGGGATGAAATAATAACATCACGCATCCGGCAAACTGGAAATTACATAACACACAGGACATGTTAGATGCTTCCCACTGCAGGCTTCATGAAACAACTTTTCCTGAGTTTAGATTGTGAAAAACTTTTGCAATTCCGTTGCTATAATCACATTCCGCAGCGTTATTAAGCGTCTGCAGACTCCGAGGTCTCTGGCGTGAGGTTTGTAACGTGTGAGGTTTCTAATAACAGTGAAGTCTGTCAGGTGAGGTTTTCATTAGAAGTCTATCATGTGAGGTTTCTAATGTGATGTATATGAAGTCTCCGGCATGAGTTTCTATTGTCAAGTCTGCGGTGTGAGGTTTCTGATGTAATTATTTTCTGGTTAGGTTTCAGTTGCAATGTATATGGAGTCTCTGGCATGAAGTCTCACGTGAGGTTTTTCATTACAAATCTGTGGTGTGAGGTAAAAAGCTCTAGATGGTACAGGCGGATGGGTTGTCAATGTAACTGATGATATTCAAGAGTTAAACAACTTGTGGCTGGCTAGCATTCACCTGCGATTCCTGCAGGACGCTTTCAGAGTTTCTCTGAAGCCCTCCTCCTTCCCCAGCTCCACCTGTATAGATCCGTAACAGGTTATTTTTATGCTATTTGTGCAGCATGTCTTAAATACTCACGGGGCCATATAGCCATATTCTTTGGCATTAGCAAGTTCCTGTACTTGTCGCAGCAATAATCTACATCTACAGCAACAACCAACAGCAGCATTACTTCGCATTTAAAAAAATGCCACGTATCTGGTGTTTCGAATGCATTTGGCCTATTAGTGTACACTGACAGTTCCTACAGAAGTGTTTTAGACCCTGCTCCAAATTAGGAGATAATTTAGTTCCTGCAAATGGAGTTCCTGGAAATAAAAACTGAAACCACCAAAAAGCAGGAGCAGCCATCAATAGTTCTAGGAACTGTGGAAAGATTCCTCCGTGATAAGGTTCCTAAAATGCTTTTTAGAGTAAAGTCTCTCACATGAGGTCTATCATGTCAGCTATTCCCATTAGAAGGCTGTGGTGTGAGCTTTCTGATAATTTCATTATATTTCTAATGTGATATTTATTGAGTCTCTGTCTATCACGTGAAATTTTTTTGTTTTTTTTTTTCTCAGCAGAAGTCTCTGGCATGAGGTTTGTAATATGAAGCTTGTGGTGGTGTAATATGATGGTAAGGTCTTTGGGGTGAGGTCTCTCAGGTGAGGTTTTGCAGTTTTTCATTAGAACTCTGTGGTGTGAGGTTTCTGTGTTGTACCTGGAGTCTCTGGCATTGAGATCTATCATGTGAAGTATTTTTTGTTCAGTGTGTCTAGTTTCTAATGTGATGTCTTTGCATTGAGGCCTCAGGCGTGAGGTTTGTAATAATATTTCTCTGTTGTATGGTTGTACGGTTTCAAATGTGATGTTTTTGGAGTAAAGTCTTTGCTGTGAGGTCTCTCAGGTGAGGTTCTGTTAGAATGTCTGATGTGAATTTTCTAATGTCATGTATCTGAAGCCTCTGAAATGAGGTCTCTGGCATGAGGCTTATAATGTGAAATCTGCAGCGTGAACCTATTGATGTGATGCTTTTGCAGTGAGGTCTCCGACGGAGCGATGTGAATTTTTTAAGGTATATGCAATCTCTAGTGTGAAGTCTCTCATGAGAGGCCTGAAAGTGTCCCTGAGAGAGGAGAAAACGGGTAAAACAGGCAATTTACGAATGTATACATGTTATTTTTAGGCACTGATGACTTCTCTCTCTCTCTCTCCCTCCCTCTCTCTGTCTTGTTTTTGTTGTGTGGCATCGCTCCCAAGGGGGGAAACGTTCACCAATCTTTGAATTCAGCTTCCGTGCTGTTTGGATCGTTAGAAAGCGGAGAGATGAGGGACGAGCGCAAACCACTCTAATGAGCGCAGAGTGAGGGCGGCTTTTAATTGATGCCTGCAATGGTCGTATTATTTCATTAAAAGTAATTACCCTGTCAAGCATGCTGCATTGCCGTCATTTGGCCACTGCGGTAGAAAATAAAACCTCTGCGAGCGCCGTGCCGGATGGAGAGAGATGGCACCGGAAGTGTTAATAGGATCAAGAGCGGTGCAGTTGTCTACAGACACCGACTACAAAAAAGGATGAATAGACTGGGTTACGGGGTTACGCTAATCAGACTACATGCTAATGTTAATTAGCTGTTTGTGTGAGAGATAAGAAAGAGGTCAGAAAAGAGTCGCTAGACATGAGAAGATAAGATTCGGGAAGCCTTCATCTTCATTAACAGCTAACACAATTAGCACAGAAAAATCACACAAGATGTCTTTCAAATCTTGGTTGTTTCTCCTAGACAGCGGTTAGATAAAACAAGGAGTCAATGCATTCTTCTGAATAAGATACTGGCTTCTCAGATGTTTAAGTCACCAATAATCTCACATTCTTCCTCTAGAGCTTCAAAAGATTGTCTCAATAATGTCTCAAACTGTGCTCAGATTTGCAAGTCCAAGCCAGAAGTGAACTCAAACTCAAATATGGTTATTTTAGGAGAATCATCTGAGATTGAGATGGAGATGATTCAAGCGGTCTCCTGAGCAATTACACTTTCTGGTGAAATTTCTAGATTTCATTGGGTTGGAGGCTTTTGTTGAGGTCTTCAGCTTCACATATGTCCTTTCAGGAGAGATCTCAACAATGTCTAAAATTGTGCTTAGATTTGCCAAGACACCAAGGTCTGCACTCTAAAGTCAGACAGGAGATGTGAATGAGATTCAATGGAGACTTTTTCTAAAGTTTTCTTCTCAGAAAAACGACCCTAGTAACCTCAAACTTTGCTCAGATTTACCAAGATCAGAGGTCTCAGTACGAGCTCAAAGTCTCTCAACATCAAAAATGCTTCTCAGATGATTCTCCAGGCAAACAGACACCAGTAATCTCACATTTCTCTTCTACAGTTTCAGTAAAGATCTCAACAATGTCTCACACTGTGCACCGGTTTTTGCCAAGTGTGCTATCAAAGTCAGATCTCTTAAATATTTCTCTTCAAATGAGCACAGCTGCTCTCCGCATTCACTTTACGTCTCTAGTTTTATTTCTCCAAATTAATCTGAGGTGAAACATCCGAGACATTGCTGATGCTCAAACAAATCGAGTGCAATTTCATTTCAAGAACGACTCTGTGCTCGTGCTCTTTTTGTTTGTGCTACAGCCGCAATGGCTTAACATTATTGCTCATCCAATCAGCATCTGTGTGAAACTGTAGGCTGAAATCTATCAATTTATTCAAATGAATGCACGTTCTGCGGAGGGCTCAATCAGAGACACACAAACACATTAACTCCCCAGCGTGAGCTCAGTGTTGTATGCTGGGGTTTTCCCTGGCTAGCGTGCCGCGGATGCTAATTGTTTTAACCAGGCCTAATGGACCAGTGATAGAGATTAATTAGTTTGGTGGGAAAGTTGCGTATGGTTGGGGAAGTGGCCGTCTCTACTGAGCATGCTCAGTTACCCCCTGTGGTGGCAGTTTTCTCATGCATACGTGCAGGAAAACCTTAGCACAGCGCTGCAGGGAATGAAGCACTTAGTAGCTTTGCAGAGGAGTGTGCTGCAGTTGAATACAATTCAGGAGTTCGTACTTACTTGTAATAGATAAAAATTAAGCGTGTTTGGCATACTGTCCAGGGAGAGGGCACGGAGCCCTGCAGACTCCTGAGGACTAGGGATTTTATCCCTTCTTGTCCGCGAGGAGCACATAAATGCATAAATGTCTGCCAAATTATTACATTATTATTTAATAGGTTGTGATCAACTGCTTGCCAGTATCACAGTTTGCTATGGGGGAAAAGAAAAAACTTATACTGGAAGCTTACGTAAAAAGTGTGAAAGTGTGATCAAAGAAATTCAATATAGGTGCAGTGCATTCTGGGAAATGACACGCTCTTCCAAGAGAAGGGCTTTATGTCTTTATGTTTGACAAAAGTTAATTTATTAAATATGATGAATATATAAACTGAATAAAACAATCCTGGCTGCATATGAAACATCAAACTTTTAAAATATTTTTAAAATATTATTAATCATTGAAATATCAAAACATTAAAACTAAATAGAATCAAATATTAAAATGTTAACTAAAATATTACAACTATAAATCAAGCATTTGTCAAGCTATTCTAGTTAAAAAATAAATAAAATAAATAAATACAATTATATGAATACATTTCCAATAGCAATTCTACCTGACTTTTACTTTGAATTTGCTACCTGAATTCATATTCAGCAACTGGATTGGATTTTAAAAAGCCTTCTCATTAGCCGGAGTAATTTTTATTAATTAATTTATTTGACTTTGAGGCTTTGCCAAGTTATTCTTGATTTCATGGAATTTGGAACTTCGCAATCGTAAATTCAATCCTAAATGACAAAATTGAACGTAAATCCGTTTTAAATACTGATACATTCGAAAATATTCTAAATATTGCTTTTCTTGTAGAAAATAAGTGATTATTTTCCATTAATTTAGCAATTTTGCATTATGTTTGCAACTTCAATTAGTATGCAGAAATGGAAATCTAGCAAGATAATTATTACAGTTATAAACGTTGTATATGTAATCCAATTTAAACATTCATTTAGCATTTGTGAATTCTGTTTGCAACCTCAGTTGGAATGCAGATACTAAATTGTAATGTGCAAGACATTCTCACTTACATAGTAAACAATAAATAAATACATTTTTCAGCCTTCAACAAGTTTATCTTGATACAAGTTGCTTTTCTAGTTTAAAAATGAGAGTTCTAAAATGTCCAATTCCAATTCATTTGACTATTCAATTAGCGATTCTCAATCCTGTTTGCAGCCTCAATTCATATGCAGAAATTAAACTCCAATTCAAAAGGCACAGCAGACTCAATCATGAATGGCCAGAGAAGCCGGATTAGCTGGATTCTCCGGCAGAGGAATTATGCACAAAGTACCCTGCCAAAAAAGCTCATGTCGTATTCTGCAAACCAAAGCAGTATTGAAGGCAGTTTCAGAGCTCTGCGTCTTTTGAAGTGCTCTGATTGGTGGTTTTTCCTTTAATGCGAGTGGTCTCCCCATACCGATGAAGACTTGTTCGCTGTTCAGGAGTCAGATTTAAGCAGATCTTTAATTCCGTCTCTTAAAAGAGGAGAGCCGCAGGTGGAATGCTAACACAGTGTCTGCACAGCGGGAAAGCCGAAGATGAAGGTAAGGCCCCCGTGAGAGAAATTCCCAGCAGCCCTTAAGGCCCACAGGCGGAGGGGAAGAAGAAACAGCCCTAAAGCCAACACAAAGCCGGAGGTTTTACTTCGAGGAACGTTCTCCTACTTCACATTTCCATACGGACATCCTCAGTAATAAACCGCTCGGCTCCGGATAATGAGCCTTGTACTTCTGCACTCATTAGCGACTCCCAGACTCCAGCGCTTTAGCCTGCGACGCTAACCTGACGCCCCACTCATTTAGCTTCGACTCTCCGTTAGCCAAGCAGCTAATTAGCTGCGATGCTTTCTCTTGGCAAACCTTCGGCCCTGCTCACCACAGGCTAAATCCCCATTAGCCACAAGGCTAATCAACGCCGCCAAGCTTTGTTAGCGCGGGATCGAGTCATTAGCATGGCTTACTTGAGTCTGTGCAGGCAGATGGAGCTTATAGCGAGGGATTACATCTTAAGGTGTTGGGTTTACGTGGCTAAAGTATTGACATATTTCTTTTGTTTACCATGTGTTGTCTTATGCAAATGCGGCTAACTTTCAGCATGCTAACAGCAAGCAACAGCCATGTAGTGCTTCAAGCAGTTCCAGCAGATTGCGATCTACTTTGTTCAATTACATCGTAAGATTATTAACAAGATTATTTTTTTAAAGTAAACCAATCATTACTGAAGTACGGTTTCGAGAAAATAGTATGTCACGTTTTCTACTTCAAGGAGTTTTTGAGTAAGCTGTTCACTTGTGAAGAAAAACGAGTGATTTTTTGCTGAAAATGCAGTCACCCTCAGGCCATGCAAGATGTAGATGAGTATGTAGCACGTCCTCTGCAGTGAATGGGTGCCGTCAGAATAAGACAACTTGCCCTCATTCAGAAGAGGCGACTTAATAAATAAATATTATGGATCATGTACTAATAGAAATGAATGGATAGTAATAAAAAAAAGTGATACATTTGTTTCTTTCAAACCTGAAGCCTTCACTTCACAGTTTGGACTCTCACTCTGCCGGCACCCATGCACTGCAGAGCATCCATTGATAAACGTGTACATTTCTCCAAATGCATCTTGATTTAGGAACATTCAAATATCTAAAACGGTAAACAAGACCGAAATAAGAGCGGAGTTAGAAAGCATGCCAGCTTGCTTAGCAGTGAATAAACAAATGTCCCCAGTCGATCATATTGTTTTTGGCATCCACACTGAGTTTGCATCATACGGTATATCTCTGGACCACCTATGCACAATTACTGCGAGCTAATTACCGTGCTGATTTGGCATACACAAACCTGGCAGCCTCGGAGAACAATAATCCAGCTATCACAGAGCATGATGGGAAACGAGTGAGGGGCCACAGACCATGTTGTATGTAATTTATACGGCTATGCGGCGGTCTGTGCTGTAATTAACATCATCTTTTCGACAGAGCCACCGGCCGACACCAGCCCAAACAAATGAGCGCTGTTTAAAGCAGCTTTTCTGGCCAGCCTGCTACTGACGGGTCATTAGGATGATTGAGATGATTTTAGCAAATGAGAAGGAAGTGGGATATGTGTCCATTTAGTGAGCATGTATAGTCACCTTATTACGTTCACCGTATCATCTGCAGAGAATGGTTAATGTAATTCATATATTCAGATATAAAAATGTTCTTACTAAGTATTTTGTCTTGTTTTCCATTACAAATATATACTCATTCTTAAATAAACATATATACTTGAGAAGCAAAAACAACCTATGATACTGTGTTTAACAATTAAGTGAGCTTATGCTTAGAAGAAAAACTCTGCCAATGAGGAAAGAAAGAAAAAAAACTAGATTATTTTCTTACCCCAATGGCATTTTGTGTTCTCAATTTTCAGACTTAATTTTGACTCTTTTTTGTTTTTCTAATAAGTAATACGAGTATTTAATTACGCTTGATTATTATACCTGATAATTTTGCTTCTCAACTAAATGTACGTTAATTTAAGAATGCCTAGATTCTTGTGGTGGAAAGCAAGACAAAATATTAAGTAGGATTTTTTTTTTTTCTTTCCAGCGAAGTAGCTACTATAAAAACTTAATATTTGATAACCATTTTTGACAGAAAATGGTTTCCTGTGACACTAACTACTCGACCTCTTTTGCCTAATTTCACCATTTTACCGTTATTGTAACCATACTGAATGTGGCAAGACAGGAAACTGTTTTCCATTTGTTCTGATGTTCACACTTCTTTGTATTTTAAAAGAAACTAAATGATCCCTAATCTATAGTAACACTTCTTCCAGTGATAAAGTCCATTAACAAATCTCCTCCAAAATCTAAATAGACTCACATATATGACCCTGGAGCACAAAATAGCCAACAATACATTGCAAGGGTCAAAATATATTCTATGCCAAAAATCATTAAGATTTTAAGAAAAGATGATCCATGAAGATATCTTGTAAATTTCCTACCATAACTATATCAAACCTTCATTTTTTATTCGTAATTTGCATAGCTAAGAACTTCACTTGGACAATTTTAAAGGGGTCATATGATGTGATTTCAAGTTTTCCTTTCCCTGTGTAACAAGCTGTTAGTGCATAGATAATATCCCTGAAGTTGCAAAGATCAAAGTTTCAAAACCAAAGAGATATTCTTTCTAAAAGCAATGACTTGTCCACGCCCCCTAAAACAGCTCGATTTTCTACTGTATATTTTATTGTCAAAAACCGCCTACATTTTTACTCAAAGAAGGCGGAACTATTACTCTCGCTGTAGTGGAGTATTTCTTCCCCTGCAAGGACAGTCTGGCACTTCTGACTCACAACCTTTAAGTAGGTTACGTTTTTTTTTTTAAATAACCTGCTAATTACTATACAGACGAGGTTTGAGCAGTGAAGGGTAGTGCTTGTTGTTTGTCGTTTCTCCAATCACAAAAGCAGGACCATTCTAAATCATGATAATCAGTAATTATGTACTTACTGGATGCAACAAACGGACCAGTTTTGTGGTCCAGAAAGCATATATAGAATATAGAGAATCATATATAGAGAAATGAGGATGGAGGTTAAAAACATGTCAATGTGGATTA
The DNA here is from genome assembly GCA_032361165.1 of Enteromius paludinosus. Lineage (NCBI taxonomy): Eukaryota > Metazoa > Chordata > Actinopteri > Cypriniformes > Cyprinidae > Enteromius > Enteromius paludinosus. The sequence goes on from JAUMHQ010000085.1 coordinate 8,454,495, forward strand.
CTTGATTGTTGTGATTGTGTTTTTTATAAGCGGTTTGGATTCTCATTCTGACGGCACCCATTCACTCCAGTGCATCCATTGCTAAATGTGTCATGTAATACCGTGTTTCCCCAAACAAACTCATCTACAACTACATCTTGTACGGCCTGAGGGTGAGTTTATTTACAGCAAAATTTTGTGTGAACTCTTCCTTCAAAACGCATGAATCCTCAGGTGATGAAGGCTCCTGGCTCAAAGTAAACAGAAGCGTGCAAGAAGTTCTTGAACTCACCCCAAACATTTGCCGTAAATCCGGGTCACGGAAGCGGAAGGGGATGTTAGAGACGTGTAACCGCTTGGGCTGCTGTTTTTCCGGGGACTCCGAATGCGGCACCTGCTGGGAAACTTCTGTTTGCGTCACATCTTCTGTCTGTCCGAGCAAAACAAAGACAAAAGAGCCATCCATTCATTAATGCCTCCAGGTTAAACTCACCACCGAAGAAAAGAGAATAAGAAAGGAGAAAAAAAAAAAAGATGAAGGATAGTAAGTTAGCCTACTTATCCGCAGCTATCATTTTTCACTCCAGCGGCACGCGGCTAAACAGACGTTGAGTTATGGTGGCCTACCTGAGGTCATGCATCTACAATACGATTATAAATCTCCACCTGTTACTGTCTGAGGAGCCCAAACACACCAGATATACTGACAAATATCCAGCAAACACACACACGCACACACACACACACTCTCAGAGGCCATTGGCTTGTTGTTTCCATCATTATGTTGATGATCCGCTACAAATGAAACTTCAGACGCGTGTGACAGATGTTTTCTCTCTCTGCTAGCTCAGTCAAGCAGAACGACACACACACACTCATTTTCATGCGCTCGCTTACAGCAGCATGTCATCAGAATGTCATCATTGAGGTAAAAAATGTTCAGATTCATTCAAACACACACCGATACGCATATACACACAATGGCAACAACATCAACAAATCTCCCCAGAGCATCACGGCCTTCATCAAAACATCAACACACAGCATCAACATTATTGCATCAGCTCGTAACGGAGACACACACACACACACACACACACACACAAATACATGCAGTCAGTTCTGCCAGTAATTTGACAAATCTCAAGAAAACGTGAAAGTATCCAGAATGATTTATTGCTAGAAATATTGCTAATGATGCTTCATGAGAGAAACGGGCACAAATTTAAGTCATTATTCACAGAAAAACATGTCTGCTGCAGGTTTCAAATGTGACTAAAAGAATCAAAACACTTCTTGTTATTTAAAATAAGCATGAACTGACCTAAAATTTAATTAAAACGTAAATTTCAAATACTATTGGTTCTCACGAATGCGTGCATGCAAAATAAATAAATACAAATAAAAATAATAATAATAAAAAAAAATAAATAAAAAAAAATCACAGAAACCTTGGGCAAAATGAAATTTTATAAAAAAAAAAAAAAATCACCCCAAAATCTCATTACTTAAATGCATATGCTTTTTTATAGTTTGCATTGATAATTGTCATTTTTAATATTAATGTCATAAAAAGTAGTTTTTTTTTTTTTTTTTTTTTTTTATCAGCAATTTAAAAAAAAAAAAAAAAAATATATATTAAATGATCATATATTATTATTATTGGCATTACTGAAATACGGAAATTGGAAAATAATATCTTATTTTTCTTTGACTTTGGGGTGAAATATGAGCTGAACATGTTCTTTACGAGTTTCCTGACATTCACCTTGTTGTTCACCTTTTTTCTTTTATACACGTAAACCACGGGCTGGTGCGGAGTCATGCAGCGCGTGATTTATGATCACACGTATGTGCATGCAGACACATGCGGTACATAATTCATTACGCACACACTCAGCGTGCCGCTCCGCTGTAGGGAGGAGTGTGATACATCGTTCTCATTTATCTCCCAGCATTAATCACCCCAGCATCGTCATCATCATCACCATCATCATCACCAGCGTAACGACCGTCGGCTTTATTGTTGCCATTATGATAATCACTGTCCCGGCAGTAACGAGGCTCGTTTGTGCTCTTTTATGGCTCTCGCCTGCGCTCTGACACGCACTGTTCTCACTGACAGCTGTCTGACTCCATCGCTCTGCCTGTGTGTTTCTGGGGCCGCAGGTGAACACGGGGCCAGCAGCCCTCCAGCCCTCACTGCACCCTGGGTAATGGGAGGACGCTCATCCCCCGGGGCCGCGTGGAGACGGGTGGAGGTTAATAGCACTCAATAACTGAGCTTCTCTCCTTCTTTATCTAATAATCTACTTAATAAATGATTAGATTTAAGCTTAAAGGAGATTTCTGATGCAGAATTCACTTTTACATTTTTCAACTGAAATGTGTGTTGGCACTGTTTGTACACATCCATTCTATAATGATTATAATCCACCCATGGCTTTATGTTTAACTTCCTGAGACCCAGGGAAAAAGTAGGGGGAATAAATAAATAATAATAATATATTTATTTTCTTTTTCCCCCGCGTGTCATTGTTCTAGGTATATATATATATATATAAATTATTATTTATTTATTTATTTTTTATTTTATTTTATTTATTTTCAATACATATTTAGTTTCCAGGATTTTTTTTCGTTCTGTTTTATTTATTTATTTGACCAAACTTTATATAAAGATTATTCTCAACTATATTCCAACAGAATGATTTGATTTCTGCTTTTCTCAATTTTTTCTTTCTGCTAAATGTGTAAAATTGTAATTAACAGGTTTTCTCATTATATACAATGTATCTATAAAATAAATCTAATTTGCATATTAATGTGTTTTTGCGACAACGTAATTAAAAAAAGGTGTAATAATGGGGGTAATAATATTTATATTTGCATAAGAATATTTGCTTTGTTGCTTTAAAGAAAAAAAAACTTGATGTGCTCAAACAACCTTTTACAGCCAATTCACAAAATCATCTCATCGATTTACACTTAAAAAGTGTCCCTCATCTGCATACTGCAGAATTCGGGGGAAAGCAGTAGGTCATCCGGGTACTTCTCGCCTACTATATACTACTCGCCTCGCATCCTATTTTTCGCTTACTACATACTGTAGTAGGGACGTATGCAATTTCGGACGCAGCGGAAGTGTATGTTTGTAGATATATTTACAACTGCTTCGACCTTGGCTCAACCAATCATAATCAAAGACAGGAACTATGTAATTGTTTTCATTAAGACCTTAGAGAATTGTATATGATTCACAAAAAAAAATTATTTATCAACAGGGTGAGAAAACTGGGTGAACCAGAAACAGCATAAATTTCACTAAATGCTGTTTACAACAAATATATATACATAGATTTTTTTTTAATCCATACAATGGATTTATTTGTCATAATTAGTTTTCTTGTTGTAAGCCTACTTAATATAATGTATGCTTAGATGTGTGCTTAACATATATGCGTTTGCCGACCCCAGGGAGTTCATTTCAATAATGGTGACATAAAATAAAATTCAATTAGAAAACAGCAAAATAGCAGTTTTATAGCAATGAATTATACAAATATTCATTAAAAAAGTTATATATGAAGTTGATTTTGAAGTACTTTTAATAAGCCATACTCTCCATCAGCCCCAATAATCATTTATAATGAGGTTTAAGCACAGGGCTGTGAGCGTCAGCCACAGAAAGGCTATGAGAGAGAAATCCATCCAGCCCAACGAGATTAACCAGCGAGCATGTCCACCTTTCTGCTACGCTAAATTATTCATGCAACACCATGTGCACGCATAAAGAAAACAGGCCAGAAGGAAAAGAGCAAGCAGAAATCCGTAAGAACATTACAGCAGTGATTTTCTGAGCACAACCGCTGAGAAAACTACACTTTGCTTCTTATTTAAGATGCAATATGCTAAGCAAGGCCTCAAAAACTAATGAAACTGCCAACAGGAGCTGCATAAAGGCACTGGTGTTAAAGCTTCGCAATGCTCTGAATACATAGAGCTGGTATTTAGACAAGTCTTCAGCACAGAAACATCAATTAACGTCTCGACTGCATGAAGCTGGAGTGATGCAAACAGACACGGCACTTATTCGGTGTCACTCTGTCTGCGAGCGGGAGCCGGTGATACATGACAGTGATGATGTCATTCCAGCCGCAGCGAGGGTGACACGTCGTTACAGTGGCGTCAAACGCTCACTCTCACCTCGTTATTTAGGACAGAGGAGCATGAGCTCCCAAAGCACACCTGCACAGCTTCATAATCACTGCATCATCTCAATATTTCTATATTAATATACAGTGACTTACGGAACATGAACCCCTGTCCACTTTTAGATGCTCTGTGACACAGGTTCATCGGATGAAGTTTGAGTGACGTCTCTGGTGTGAGCTCAATAAGATCTGCTGCTGGTTTTTCTTAATGAAAAACAAAATGGTCTTATTGATTGAATGATTTAGCGGTGCATGTTATTTCAAAGAGTATCAACGCTGACAATACGGGTCAAAAAAGGCCCACCTTTTAAAAGTGTATGCTTAATTGTGATAGAGCTGTGGATTCAGTCTTTGTGTTAACTTGTTTTCTTTCAAATCATTTCTCAAATCATATTTGTCTGACCGCTATCAGTTTGTAGCAGTGAATGAGGACGTTTCATATCGATCACAAGTGCAGTAT
>JAUMHQ010000085.1:8549513-8565199 GCA_032361165.1 Enteromius paludinosus
GTAAATAACATAAATTTAAATCTACAGTAAGTTACTGGCAAACAGCTGCAAAACTACAGCAAATTTTTAACAGTGTACAGCTACACAAACACAAAGATAATGTACAAAAATAAAATCAGCAATATAAAAAGTGACGATTTTAAAGTTATCTTTCATTTCTAGTTGGGTGTTTTATGTATGTAAGATATCCTGTTTCTTTAAGCAATTAATGCCGAGTCAGACTCCAGTTGAAAAAAGGCACATTAATTTACCACCCGAGTCAGGAAATCTCTAGCATCATCCTATTAAACAAACATTCACTGTCATTTGAATATGTCAGATGCTTGAATTATGCTCATTTACTTACTCTTTGTTTGGCATACTTTAAGCCAACCCTTTTTGAATGCAATACAGATTCCAATTCCGATCCCAATTAAGAGCATAACAACGCCTGCCAGCACTGGACCAACTGTCTCCCAAACCGATCTTGGAGGGAGCTCTGTAACAGATCAGCAGAAATATTTATTATGTACCTCGGCTATTGAAGATATCAAACGACGACAGAGGCAAAGAAACCGTCTTGGTTAAGTAGCGAACCCTCGTTCCCTGAAGGAGGGAACGGAGACGTTACATCCCATATGACTCGACTGAAGGGGAACTTGTTTATTTTTAAAGGATCTGTGTCGCCATGGTTGATCACTGTTGATTTGATAATACACATCCAAGCTATCCAAAGCTGGCTATCCTCCAGGGCTGACTTCCGCAAATTAATCTTTCATTGTTTCGCATTGCAATAAAAGTTTCCCCTGAAATTTACAATCAACGAAATCATTTCCTCAAGCTCTCATCATCTTTATAAACATGTATTACTTACTTTCTTCTGGAACTGTCATTTACACCTGAATAATAATTGAAGAGAAATACAATGCCAACTGTCGACTGTACATTTAACAATACATTTTTGTCTAATTAATGCAAAATCCAACACAGTATCACAACTAATGTGTATGTATTTTACAAAGTGGCTAATTCGTATAACCGCATTTGTACGATTTTGACGTGTAAGGTGTAGGTTGTACAAATTTACGATTGAGCAAAAATCATATGATTTTGTGAGGTCATACGATTTAGCAACCTAAAGTAGAAAAATATGTACAAATTGCCGTTAGATCTTCTGATGAATCTGAGCATTTAAACTGTTCTTGGAATGATATAGGGTAAACGCAGACCCATTTATTTACAAATACATAAAATCAATTTAAAAAAGGTAACACTTTATTTTGATAGTCCACTTTAGATATTCTACTAACAGTAAGTAACTTTGCAACTACATGTAAATTAGCAGTCATTGACTCTCAGCTTGATCATTTTGTTTTGATGGGTCCACAACATACAACATACTGACAATAAGAAAATTGTAAGAAAGTGTATGTCAACTTATTCTACTAACCCTAAAAGTCTACTCTGAGAGTTAGTAGACATATAGTTGTGAATTAACGAGAACTAGTTGACATGTAGTTGAAATGTAGTTACTTATAGTTGAAAAATAAAGTGTAACCAAAAAACAATGCATGATAGAAAAGTTTGAGCCACTCACCACTAACGTCAATATGGAATTTGCTGTGTAAGATCACGCTGCTGTTGTTGATCTCCAAATCATAGTCTCCAGAGTGTTCAGTTTGGATGTTTCTGATGGTGAGGTCTCCAGTAGTTACGCTTAGTTTGATCATGTTTTTCCATTTAGCGTCAGTAGCACCATTTAATCCATTAACTTGCTCGAGACCATCGATGGTTCCGAGGTTTGTAAGTTTACATGTACTGATTGATTTTACTTGCAAAGTCTTTGTAAATATAGACTTGCAATATCTCATTCAACAGTTTAAAGGCTCAGGATTCTAAATCTATGGTCTTGATATTATAACAACAATATGTTTTATTTGTATTGGGAGTTAGTATAAATACACGCAACACTGAACCAAGGAGATTTGTTTTTGTCCAGTGATGATGACAGATATTCGATCATGCAAACATCAAAGTAGTGTCCATGATAACTATCTAAAACAAACAAAAAAAGAATCAGTTAAAATAGTTAAATTAATAAATTTAAGACAAATATTGATGTGACATTTGTTTTGATTAAGTAATATTTCTCAAGAGTGAATTACACTTATTTTTAATGTACATTAAACATTACACTCGACGTTGTTTCAGTAATAAAACCCCATATTATCATATTTTGAAGAGTCTTACAGACATAATAACTCTACCCTTTATGTTTTTTCAAAAGCACTGATTGGTCAGTGATTCAAAACATGGTAACAGCATATTCTCCAAAACTGTCCAACCCCATCTTCACTTTGCAGCTTTAATTTTAGTCATTCAATGTAAAGCTTGTTAAATTTTTGATGGGTGTAAAATGCAGCCAACTAATTATACAGATGTTTTGATTCTCCGGTTAATCATATGTAGATTATCAAGCATATAGAATCCCTAATGATTTTATTCTTACTGAATTTACCATGTGTAATTCATAGGCCACTGGCAAAATGAAAAAAGATTCGTTTTAATAATGGTATTTGAACAGGTTTTCTTCTTTCATTGGTTACTTAAACATGTAGCGCTGCCCTAATCTCACTGGAACGGTTGAGTCAGTGGTGCTTTGTCAAGCTGATTGTGATGCTCAAACAGGTTTTGAGAACAGTGCAACGTCATTTTATTTTTCCTTTTTTCAGTAAATTCTATGAGCGTTTCTTCCCTCTCTAACCCTGCTTATTAAACTTGGAGATTTAAAACAAATATTTGAACACTGAGAATACATTACTTTTAATTCTTAAAGTCAATGTGAAACTAATTTTGCAGCCCATTTTATTGCAACTGGTTTTGATCCAATTTGGTGCTTTGCTACCAATTCAATGAGGAATAACTTAGGACACGACCTGATTTTATACATCAGAATCGATTTGATGTTAAAAAAGTGAGTTTTCCTTCTGGGAATTGAAGCCTGAACTGAATGTGAGCTACTTTTAAAAATCCCTGTATTAAGTGCACTTATTAAATGTTGCATTCTTCAAGAAGAAAAGCGAAGATGAACTTAATTTTCAGAAGCTCCGTCTTCTAATTTGATTTATAACCTAGTCAGAATTGTGGCTTTGGCTTTATCGCATTTTAGGTTTCTCTGAAACATTTCCATACATTTACTCCTTAATATATTTAATGTAAACAAATTAACTACTACTTGTCAAAATTGTTAAGCTTCTCTTAATTTTTTGCCCACATTGCAATAATATTGTTGGATACTTGAACTACAAACTCTGAACTCGTATCTTTCTAAAGAGCCCTCAGTTATGTGTTTACTCCAGAGGGTTCATGAACTGTGACTGTTTTAGGTTGTGTAGGTCGTGTTTGGGTTTGAGCTCAACTAGTGGGGGTGAGAGTTAACAGGTTAAGTCAGCAATGATGGTTCCTTGATCTCCAAACTTCCACACTATCTGATCATCTTTCTGTACTTTAGTAACACCAGTCTGTAGAGCGACAGAATCTCCCTCCATCAGTGACACTGACTGCACATCATCTGTCTCAGCAACAAACACACGGACAGTTTTTGGAAAGAGATAAAGACAAATTCGCTTTTAGTAATTTCCACACTTGTACATATTCATGTTACTAATCACTAAACATTACCATACTGCATGGCTGGATTAACTCTCTCGTCTCACCTATTCATCTTTCCATACATATGCAATGTAAAAAGCTACAAAGTTGTTATAAAATAAACTTCTGTATTTTAAAGTTATATTCTGCTCTATAATGTTATTTGTATTACAATTTTTCTGTTACCAGATCCGCTCAGAATAAGCACGCTGTACTCTGAATGTCTTACCCATTTGCCGTTTTTATTTTTGACTATATATTTTACAGATGAAAAATGAAAAATCAATCTATAAAGGTGACACCTGATCATTTCACAAGCTGTAACCGAGCTGTTCTCAAACAATTACAGGTGCGCTAAGCTATTTCTGAGAAACACTGAATAGAGTCTTGACTGAACTGAATTAAATAATTAACACCTTCATTGCTTCTTCCCAAAAATGCACAACCACGAGAGTGTGGAAGTCTCTTTAACATGAAATGAAGAAAAAACAAGCAAGAGCAGGCAGACAAGCTCCTTTTTGCAGCAACTAGCAGTGTAACATATTACTAAAAAAAAATCAGTAATAATATTACAGCTACCATCTATAAAACAGCTTGATACCTTTTGGTGCATCAACGCCTACTGAATTGAAATTCCAATAAATCCTAGATTTTCATAATTTTAGGGACTTGACAGGCACATGAAGTCACCTTGGAATATGGAAAAGCATTTAGGGGATGGAAATATTCCTTTTGTTAGAAGGAAGGATAATCTCAATATCGATTTGTAAGTTATGGCATTAAACAGCTTGCCTATCCCTCTGATCCAGAAATAAATTGTATTAGAGAAAATTGGATAAAATACATCATGAAATATAATTTAATATGGTAAACAGAGAAATTATTGCTATAATTAGCTTCAAGTTACACAATTATTTTAAAGCCGCTATCGATAATCAACTGAGCATTTGTTATAACTTCTTCTTAAATGTTACTAACAATATACTTCTGCCTCTACATTTGGCCAAAATCCATTGGATTGCTGTCAGAATTTTGGAGGGAATATACGCAATTTATTTTGGGTGTGAAAGAAAACTAGCAATGCTGTCAAAAATCCCAAATAAACATTGCATTTATTATGTATATATGTATACAAACATACATACTGTCTAAAATGTGTATTTTATAAATATTTACATGTTACAATTATATTGATAGAATTCATATTGTATACAAATATATTTCTCCAGGGCTGGCCAAGACTTTCCTAGTCAGTTAATATAACCTATTAGTTAATTGGTCAGGGGAAAAGTATTAAACTATAATAAGGAGCATTTAAAATATAAAGAAAGCTCTCAGTGTGACACTGCATCGCATAAATATTTCGAATCGAATGCAAACAAATTAGACTAAATAATCTTTTCAACACTGTTTCTCAGAAATCACATACTGCCCTTTTAAGCCTACCAGATTACATTTATTATAAGATGTGTTACTCACCACGGACAGTGACACTGAATTTCTTCGGTATCTCTTTAGTTGTGCTCTTGATCTTTAGTTGATAAGGTCCAGTGTGTTCAGTTCTGATGTTTGTGATGGTGAGAGACCCAGTCTGTTTGTCCAGCTTCAGTCTGTCTGTGAATCTCCCATCAGTATTGTCAGAGAAATCACCATCTGCTTCATTCATTTTAGCTATGATAGAGTTATCATCTCCAAACATCCACAGTATTGTATCATCTCTCTTTATTTCAGTAACATTAGTGCTTAAAGTGACATGGTCTCCCTCCATTACTACCACTGTTTTCACTCCATCTGACACAGCGACAAACACATCTGTAGAACAAACAGGAGCATACTGTCAAGAAAACTGTTCATATGTGTGCTGTCTATTATTATTACTTTTTTTACTGTAGAATTACATTTTACCCATAGTGCTTTTATGGGAGACATAAATAGGCCTAGGCCTATAATAGGCGTTACGCATTACATCAAGTAAAATTAAAGAAAGGAGAAAACATACTCATGCCAGAATACTGCTCTATCCTTGCCATGTTGTGTTCATCATTGGTTTTGACATGACCAGACGGAGAAACTGCAAAAAAAAAACACACACAAGAGAATAAAAATAAACTACGCAAGATTTGTTTCTATTCACAGCTTCAGATGTCAGCTTTGCAAACTTTGGTTAGTGTCCTTTAATCCAAAATGTCTTTGGATTTTACAGTGATGACTCGGCAAAATATGTCATATTAAACATTAAACAGCAATGTAAACATAATCAAAAGTGTATCGTAGGCTAATTCTAATCTCATATAAATAAACTGAGTAAACTGTGCAGATTAGTATCAGGTGCAAAGAGTGCTACTGACAAAACCTACAACATTACTAGCGTGAATAACAATTGTTTATTATACAGGCGCTTCTGTAAATGCCGCCCAGAATATTCCAGGCCGTCAGCGCCCTCTAGTGTCTATAATCGCCAAACACACATTACCTCACACAACCGCCTCACCCTCAAAACACGCTCGCATTGTTGCTGTGTGGTTTATTTGGTCTTTTTGTTGAAAAGTTATGCAAGTTTGTCTGTATTAAATCACTGGATGTATTAAAGTGAAGAGATTACAGCAAATTATAATTTTCCGTTTACGTCTTATACTGAAACTGAAAGTGCTGAATTTTAATACAAATATCCTAATAAAAATAAAGGTTACTTACCGTCCACGAGTAATAATATCCAGCAAATGAAGGAAAGGTTCCTCATACTTAAATGTCGCTTCTGAAAGCATCTAAACTGAGTGAAAGCAGTGATTCAGTGTATTGGTGGACTCGCGTTGAACCGAACAAAGTCACGTGATTTTTGCGAAAGCGGATGCGTTGCGTCATACCAGTTCGAACTGTTTCAATGTAAATCTAGACTGGGTCAGAAGGTTGAAGATATTTATAGACAGAGACACTTTTCATTGTATAAAGTAGGTTTGCATTAGGGTTGGTGATCATATTGGGGGCTTCTGTAATTAGGTTTCATGACTTTAGGCTAGTTAATAATGACCTTGTGATACTCTCTTAGATTTTGTGTTAAACATTATTATTATTTTTTTTGTTCAGAAACAAACCCTATGTTTCAATAAAGCTAAATTATATTCTCTTTTCACAAATATTTAAAAAATATGTTTAGAGGTAAATTAAGCTCTTTATATTGCACAAGGTGTAAATTCATCAGTATGTCAGATAAATAATTCACTCCTGTTTTTTTATTTGATTCTCACTGAGGTCCAGTTATTTCAGGTGTGATGGGTTTGATTTCAGAGCTGAAGTCAGGATGAGACACTGAGACAACAGAGTTGCTCACAATGTTAAATCTAGTTTTTTTTTGTTTTTTTTTATAGAGAGAGAAAAATATATATGTATGTGATTCTATAATTGTGGGTACATTTGGTGTCCAACAATTCTTTTACCATCAAACTATGAGTAACAATGCTCCAAATAGTTTAACAGTTTAATTTATTTTATTTTTTTCCCCAAAACTCCATTTGCTGGTATAAATGCTAAGAACACATGACATGTGACATGAAATCATGATTAATAGAGCTTTAAATAACCCATAGGAGATCAGTAATATTCTGTTCATATTTGACATTCCACAAAATAACTCTTGGTGTAAGAAGTTTTTAGATTAAAATATTTTCTTAGAGAGAGCACAGATATTTTTAGCACTTCAGACTTATCAGTGAGAGAAAGTGACATAATTTCCTGTAACTTAAACAGTTCTGAGAGATAATTCCACCAATTTAAAGGCAAAATATGGTAAGATTACAGATTAATTTTATAAATAAAATGAAAATGTTTGCTAAAGAAAAGTACTATAAAATATTTTAATCGCACATACATGATGGAAAAAATACACTAATTCAGAAAAGAAATCATGATTTTTAGCCATTTAAGACACTTTATAAATAAATTATTAGATTGTTTTGAACTTGCAACTCATATGTACTCGCAATGGTCATTTAAGCACATTTGACAAATTTCAGACCGTCTTAATAACTACAATTAGTTTTGTATTGGGTGACTTCTGTTGAGAAGCCAGTGTGATCAACACTCAGTTTTGAGAAGGAACGTCTGATACAGAATATTTTCCCTTTGTCAGTCCTGTCTGTCTTTGATTCTTGTTTTGTTCCCCATGTGCTCCATGTCCTGGTTTACCCTTGTGTTCCCTGTTCTCATTTGGTCCCCATTTAGTTGCTTTGAAGTAAAGTCCCTCTCCTGTTCCAGCTCCAATAAACACCAAAATTTCTGAAAAATGACAGATTTATTGTTGGTCACATTAAGTAGGCAGGACGGGGATCCAGGCCAAGATAATAAACAGAAAATAAGAAGCACCATTAAACAAAAAGGCAATCCCCAACCTACAGCTTCCAGATAACAAATGAAAAAAAAAAAAACAGGTAAACGTTACATGTCAGAAGGAATGAAAAGTTGAAGTATATACAATAAACGGAACGGAGAGGTAATAGTCCCAGAGAACTGATGGTCACATTATTACTCGCTGTGCACTTCAGGGATCTCACTATATCTTTCTCTACTTGCTAGTTGGCAACACCACACACAAGTTGTGCACACACACACAGCTCCTCACACTCTGCTCTGCTTCCCAGTATTCCTGCTGCTGGTCCCAATCTGTGGGACTCTGTGCACACTCCGAAGCACGCAACATTCCCATACATCCATACAAAACTCAGATTAATAAGTACAGTTACGTCCAGGGACATAACATCTTGTTTAGGCCCAGTGTTTGCTGGAGCAAAAAAAGATTCTTCCCAGTTCCTGCTTGTACCATGAACTTATTGAACAGTTCTTATCAGAAACATAGATGGTAGTTTATCCTTGCTATGATTACATGTTACACAGTGTGAGAGGAATACTTTACCTGTAAAGACTGAAAATAAAAAAGTATATACGATACATTTTTAATAAGCCCAATACATAATACAGTACAATACAAAACAATGACAAAGGATGAGGATAACAGTAAAAAAAAGCGCATTATACTATCCAGACTGCTGACTCTGAAAGCATACTAGCTGTCAGCTACTAAAGCAGATTAATATTGCATTATTTCATTTGAAGGTCTGAGTCTTTTCCACCTGTAAACTTTCTATATGTTAGGCATCTATTAAGTAGCTGTTTTAGTAGCTGTAAGCTTGGCAATATCACAGCAAAATTACCACCGCACATATTCGTTTATTACAGAACTAAATGGAGAACTTTCTGAGGATTGCTCATCTCACTGTGACCTCTTCTTGATCTGTTAATTCCACAGGCTCCGTCTGAGTTTTAGACCAGGATGTTAACCGCCCACCTAAGCTACCGATGTAGTTTACACCAGCTCTCCAGCTGACCAAATTATCTTTCTCCAGGCTGAGGAGGAACCAGAAGAGAACAACAGTGTTATTTTTCAATTACTCTGAGTACAAAGTAAACTGTAACAAATGTTACATTTCTGTAATCAGTTTAGTTACTGACTTTAAACTATTCGACACACAAAAAAATATTTGCTTGAAATATAATTTGCATGATGTTTGTTTGTTTGTTTGTTTGTTTTTGCGTGCCTGTTATAAAAAGATGTTTACTCACCTCAGGTTACAGTTAGAGTCTCGCAGCACATCAATGAGCTGCTGCTTTGAGTCTCCTATTTTATTGTTACTCAGATCAAGCTCTTTTAAAAACAACAGTATTTTTGTTTCGGCCAAAACCTCAGTCAAACAAGCAACATCCGTAATGCCACAGTCATTTAGACTAGAAAGAGAAAGACAAACAGACAGAGGGAAGGTCATTCTCTGACAGTAGATAGTGCTCATGGAACAGCGTTTTTTTTCGTAGGGTTTTATACGATTTGTCTAAACCCCAGTGACGGGTAAGTTTAGGGGCAGAGATTCATATGAATTGTCAACTTGTAAAATATGTATAAATTGCCATGAAATTGGGCTGCACTTTCTGTTTCGGATATGCTTGTTTCACAGAGAAGGAAGCAAATCAAACAGTATTGATGTGTTTTCAAACAGACCTTCAGTTTTTTGTATTTATTGAACAACATTAAGGCCCATTTTCACAGACAGGGTTTGGCCAGGGTGAAACCAGGATTATGACATATTTCAGTTATGACATTCAAGTCATTTTGCTTACAAAAACATTACTGGAGTGCTTCTAGAGACAAAACAAGGGACAAACTAGAGACACTGATATATTTTAAGATCAGTCAGTGCAAGTTTATTTCAGTTGAGATGTACATTTTAGTCTAAAACTAGGCTTAAGCCATGTCTGCTGCGTTAATACTTAAATACTTTAAATTAATTTTCAAACATTTATTTGTTTCTTAAACATATTCAGATTTTACACTAAAACATGTCAAAAAATATATTTTGTTTTATTCAACAATATAGCTGCACTTTAATCCGTCTGAAAAAAAATTACACTCTAAACATTGGATTAATGTACTGTTACAATTTATTGTATTTTCTAAATCAGTAACATTTAAAGTTTGTTGTTTTTTTAAGTTTTTTGTAAATTTTTTTTTTTTTTTTTTTATGGAAATTGTTAACCTTTAGACAAAATATCAAAGAAAAACGCTGCCTATGCGTTTTTTTATAGTTGATATACAGTATTAGGATTTTATGGCTCATATTCAGGAAAGTGTTATAGTGGCTCATACTCAAATAATATCATAATAAATATCTCTCCTCACAGGCACTTTCCCCACTGCATTCAAGCATACTTGGGTAACCCCGCTGCTCAAAAAACCTACACTAAACAATTCACTGACAGAGAGCTATAGACCAATCTCTCTCCTTCCATTCATAGCAAAAACACTTGAACAAGTCGTTTCTAACCAAGTATCGCTATTTCTCACACAGAACAGCTTATTGGATGCTAACCAATCAGGGTTCAGGAGTGGCCAACTGAAACTTCACTACTCTCAGTCACTGAAACCTTGCAGGTTGCAAAAGCTGATTCCAGATCATCAGTGCTAGATCTTTCTGCTGCTTTTGACACGGCGAATCATCAGATCCTCCTGTCCACACTCTCCTTACTGGGTATCACGGGGATTCCACTTCGCTGGTTTGAATCCTATCTCACAGATAGATCCTTCAGAGTGGATTGGGGAGGGGAGGTATCAAAAACACATCGTTTGGTCACTGGGGTTCCTCAGGGATTAGTTCTTGGACCTCTCCTCTTCCCCATATACACTACATCTCTGTGGCCCATCATACAGGCACATGGCTTCTCTTACTACTGCTATGCTGATGACACACAGCTCTATCTTTCATTTCAACCAGATGACCCAACAATAGCCGCACGGATCTCAGGCTGCTTGGTGAACATCTCGGAGTGGATGAAAGATCATCATCTACAGCTCAACCTGGCAAAGACTGAGCTCCTCGTTTTCCCTGCCACTTCAACTCTACAGCATGATTTCACCATCCATTTAGGTAAATTAACAATTACCCCATCAAGTTCTGCCAGAAATCTTGGTGTTATCTTTGATGACCACCTCACTTTCAAAGACCATATTGCTCTACACAAAATTAGAAAGATCAGGCTCTTTCTTATCCAGGCCCTGGTCATCTCCAGGCTGGACTACTGCATTGCTCTTCTAGCCGGTCTCTCCTCGTGCACAATCAATCCTCTACAAATGATTCAGAATGCAGCAGCACGACTGGTCTTTAACAAGCCCAAAAGGGCCCATGTGACACCTCTCTTCATCTTCCTGCACTGGCTCCCAGTTGCAGCTCGCATCAAATTCAAGGCACTAATGCTTGCATATAGATCAACCAAATGGTTCTGTGCCCCCTTATCTCCACTCACTGCTACCAATCTACACTCCCTCCAGAACACTACCATCACAAAGAGGCACAAAACCTCTTTCCAGAACATTCTCTTACACCGTTCCTGGCTGGTGGAATGATCTTCCCATCACTATCCGAAATGCCAACTCCTTTACAATTTTCAAACGACTGCTGAAAACCCATCTCTTTCAATAATATTTGACATCATAAAAAGAAAAAAATCCTTTACCCTACTCTTTCTTTTCCTTTCTAGTCTGCACTTATTTGAACAATGCCTGTTATATGGTATTATGAGCACTTCCTAAGTCGTTTAGCCTCTTTAGGACTAATTACTCTATGCTTTCCCCGCCTGTAAGTTGCTTTGGATAAAAGTTTCTGCTAAATGAATAAATGTAAAATCTGATTTGTCTGACCACAATACATGTTTCCACTGCACAATGGACCATCCCAGATGACTCTGAGCCCGAGTCGACGGTGCTTCTGGACACTATTTTTGTAGGGTTCCTGTTGGCGCAGTACAGTTTTAACTGCCATTTCCTAATGTAACTATGTACTTTAGTGCTTGAGAGTGACTTCCTGTAGTAGTCCTAAAACCTCACAGTTATATAATTTATTGATGAATGAGGTTTTTAATGCACTGCCATCTGAGGGCACGGAGATCACAGCCATTCAGTTTAGGATTCTCCAGATTACCTGATCTTGTGTTCATACTGTCTGCAATTTGAGGGAAATTAATAACTTTTTTCTTTTTCTTTAAATTCCACCCCGTCCCAACCTTTTCTGATTTGGATAAAATTGTAAAATATTATTGAATTAAAAAGAAATATTATCCACAAATATTATGGGAACCAGGATTTATTGTGAGATACTGAGTAAAAGCTTTTGTCACTGACCTCAATCTCTTCAATTTACACTGTGAATTATCCAGTATGTCACACAGGATTTGCACTCCTTTGTTTTCTATTTTATTTCCACTGAGGTCCAGCTCTCTCAGGTGTGAAAGGTTTGAACACAGAGCTGAAGTCAGGATGAAGCACTGTTTCTCTGTAATTCTGCATTCACACAGACTGAAGAAAGAAAAAGACAATGAGTCATATCAGACAGTTACAGTAAAGTGGCATCAGTGCTGTCTCTAGTCCAAAAAATAAAAATAAAAATAAATGAACCAGCATGCACCGCTTCAAGTAAGATTTTGATCAATATGCGCTGCACTGCATGAAGTCGAACACACCTAGTGACTGCATCAAAGCTTCAAAACAAAAAGCTAGCAAGGTACGTTAACATAAAGATACTGTATTTGATTTTTGGTCCAATTTTCTTTATGGTATCTAATGTTACTATATGAATTCACAATTAATGCTTTGTCATAGAAGAGTAAACATGACCTGTGGGATAGCAGAGCATTTAGGTAACCATATAAATCTAGTTGCAGTTGTTAGTGAAGACTGCACTAAAATATTAATGTAAAATATGATGTAAAAATAAAATGTAAAATACGACACTAAATTAAAAGTTCACATTACAAATAAGTTACAATACTGATGTTTTTATACTGGTAGCACTAACATAACAATAAAGTAACAATTTTAAAGTATGTTTATGGTTGCATTTTTATTGTTGTTTATCTCAGTATTCCTATTAGTGTTGTATAAGAGTTTATGCGTAATAGTAAGCTGTTTAAATTGTTAATCTTTTGGACATTTTCATGTCTGGAAAAAAAGTATTGGGATTAAACGAGTCAAGTGAACAAAGTGAAGTCAAGTTAAAATTATTGCATGACAGTGTTTGTTAAACACCATAGTGGTACAGTATATGTTTTTTCTTCATAAGCAAACCATTACTTTCATTACTTCTTAAATTTTATGAAAAGCACCATGAAAAGTCATGTGACAAAAGCCTCTGTCAGAATAATCTATTGCCATGCAAGTTTTTATACAATGCAATGACACTAACTGTAGTTTTTCCAGTTTGCATTGTGAACTGCTCAACAGGACACCAAGGTTTTCAACTCCAGAGTCTCCTAGTTGATTTCCACTGAGGTACAGTTCTCTCAGGTGTGAAGGGTTTGATTTCAGAGCTGAAGTCAGGAAGAAACTCTGTTTTTCTGTAATACTGCATCTACACAGACTGAAGGCAAGAGAAAACATGAGGTACCACATTTTGAATAAATACTGAAAATATTCATGTTTTTAGCCAAAAAGGTCAAATCCTGGAGATTTTGGAGGTGTTTGTTTTTATTCTTTCTACTGACACATACTGAATTATCAGTCAGTCATCTAATGACGTAATAAACTTTAACACAGTAGAATGTTACTAACTCTAGTTTTTCCAGCTTGCATTGTGAGTTCATCAGAAGATCACTGAGGTTAGTTGCTCCCAACTGGCCTAGTTCATTTCCACTCAAGGCCAGCTCTCTCAGGTGTGATGACGTGGATTTCAGAGCTGAAGTCAGAGCTGAACAATCATCAGCTTTTATAGCACAGTCCCTTAACCTGCATTCAGAGAAATTAGATAAATGTTACCTTAAACTACGAAAAAACTTATTTCTTTGTTGTATGTGAATGCTCCTCACTTCAATCTCTCCAGTTTACAGCGTGAATCCTTCAGCACATCATAAAATTTAGTCACTCTTCTGTGTTTAAGTACATTCCCACTAAGGTCCAGTTCTCTCAGATGTGATGGATTTGATTTCAGAGCTGATGTCAGGAAGACACACTGCTTCTCTTTAATGCTGCATTTACACAGACTGAAGACAAAAACAGAAAGGTCAATGGTTCAGATCAACTGATAACTTGACAACTGTCTTATAAAAATCATAACATAATCTTCTTAAAGTTTTGAATTTCAGAACCTGCTGTCTTTCTTCTTATTCATTTTTTTAAAACTACAAACATAAATGGTTTTGTCTCTTATTCATTGAAGCAGCAAATGTGAATCTCATAATATTTCTACAGAACATGTACACAGCCAGAACATTTGATCAGATACCTAATTAATTAATTATTAGTGCCTATTTAGACACCTACAGTATTATTAAAAGGTGACAGAAATGCAGTTGCATTATAAACTGGGCCTATGGTACAGTATAATGATACTAACGCTAGTTTTTCCAGTTTGCACTGTGGGTTCAAGAGTAGATTGCTAATGTTTTCAAATCCAGAGTCTCCTAGTTTATTCTCGCTCAGGTCCAGCTCCCTCAGGTGTGATGGGTTTGATTTCAGAGCTGAATTCAGAGTAGTACAACCTTCATCTGTCACATCACAGCCTCTTAACCTACATTGGGAAGACAAATGAAGATCATAAAATACTGTGACTTTTAAAAGTGATTTCAATTCTTGTATGTTACTGACCTCAATCTTTCCAGTTTACAGCTGAAATCCATCAGTAGATCACATATGTGCTTCACTCCTGCATTTTCTACTTTATTCCCACTGAGGTCCAGTTCTCTCAGGTGTGATGGGTTTGATTTCAGAGCTGACGTCAGGATGAGACACTGTTTCTCAGTAATACTGCATCCACACAGACTGAAGAGAGAAAGAGAAAGACAATAAATCAGATCTATGAAGGTCTGTTTATAAAGTTTTGGGGATTTGATATTCTGCCTTATTGCAATTGAAATTCTCTTCAATAGCAGTTATAAAACATTTGTTCTACATTCCAGGTCCATTCACTAGACATACATTTTTTAAGACAAGTTCTTCTATGTCAGTGTTATTCTTTCGCTCAATGTGTTTAGGACAGTTAAATAGAGTTTCCTTAGTTGACTACTTTAGTTATCATGAATCTAAGATGGGTACTCGAGTTAGTGACTTGGACTAGAGGCAGATTTGTATAGACTTCAGACCCGAAAAGACTCCAGACTTGACTCGACTCATTTTTTTTTACGACTGAGCCTTAGAAAAAATAAATCTTACGAGATTAAAGTTGAAACTACGAGAATAAAGTCGTAATATTACGAGATTTAAGTCGAAACTACGAAAATCAAGTCGTAATATTACGAGATTAAAGTCGTAATGTTACGACATAAAGTCGAAACTACGAGAAAAAAGTCGTAATATTACGAGAATAAAAGTCGAAACACTACAGGAATAAAGTGAAAACTACGAGATTAAAGTCGAAATATAATATTTAGTATAGTGCACTTGTGAATGGCCCAGATTGAGAGAAGGCCACCAGATATAGGCATATTTGAATATTGTTGCGTCCGAGCGGCCGCTTGATGTTACTGGGATG
>JAUMHQ010000085.1:8639978-8655043 GCA_032361165.1 Enteromius paludinosus
ATCAGATGCCTCTGTATACTACTGGACGAATCTACAACCAATCAGACCACTCATTCAGATGACGTATGTGTAGCGACGGAACATGAGCCTGAGCTCGTTTCTCATTGGTTCCCACTTTTTTTGGGAATGGAAAGGCTCTAAAACAGCAGCTTTGCCAGACTAACTTTGCTCGCAAAATAAAATGTACCGTCACAGGAAGTATGGGCGGGCCCAGGCTAGGTCTGGATACTTTCCTTACCCACTGTATGTACTGTACACTTTTGTCAATATTTTTTTTTTAAGTTTAAGTTTGGACTATTTTATGAATTTGACTGTTGTAATGGCATGAAAAAAAGTCAGTTAAAAGTTTGCAGTTAAAGACAGCAAGGTAGTGTGCCATACAGTATGTACATTATGTTCAAAAGTTGTTTTTTTAATGTTTCTTATGCTCAACAATTTTGTATTTCTTTGATTAAAAATACAGTAAATATAGTAATATGACCCCAACAACAAAAGCCACATATGACTTGACAGGTTTTTTTACATTTACTAAAAGCTGGAAGAAGCACCATGTCTCACAAGGTTTGAGTGTCCTGGTTCTATATGCATGTACCCAACTGTATTATGTTGATTGCTTATACACATTAATTTTAGTGGGGGTAAAAGACAAATAATGTCAGTATGTGTTTGTAGCCCCACCTTACTCAACCACTCCTATCTGCTTAAACACATTAGCTTATTATGACAATAAGATTGGCTATAATTATGCAGTGAGTAGAACACTTCACTGCGGTTTTTATTTGGATAGAATGTTTGCCTACTTCTATAGTGTGTACTTAGCCATTATAAAGTATCACTGGGCTGTCTACGCTTATATGTACACCTGGAACTGAGACTAAAATTTCTCCACAATGTCCTAATGATGAAAGAATGCAGGAATGTGTTCCCAGAACATTGTCAAGAAGTAACATTTTGACCTTTTGTGACCTAGGTGATGTTTAATGCTTCATTCAGGGTGTCATTGCTCATTGAATATAATGAGAACTGAATTAAGGTTCAAAGAGATCAAGCTTTATGTTTACCTGCATGAGCTCCTGTTTCTCCTTCTCCCCAGAGCTGATGGCATCTTTAATGGTCTTCACCTCCTTCAGGATGGCCTGGGCTTCATTCAGTTTGTAGCCATGTGACGCACTGGACACTTTGTGATCAATTCTGATGGAAGACAAAGTAAAACAAAAAAGTAAACTTGAATTAATTCCGAATCAACCCAACTGTTCTTTCGATGATTCAGCTGAATCAATCATACCACATTAAGAATTCGCTTAATTATGAGAGACACTTTAATTGGAACATGACTCATTGTTGCACTGCAAAATAAAATTATTATTATTTTTATTATTACTACTACTACTACTACAACATAAAAACATATAACAAAAGAATACAATTTCAATTGTAAAATAAAGAATTAAGCACTTATTTTTTTTTTTTAATTGAATGATCTAAACAGTCAAGCAGGTTTGCAAAAAGGTTTGAAATTGTTCAGTTTGTTTCATTTAAAAAATTGAGATCACTAGCTCTTAACAGCTGAAAAAACACATGACTTGATTGCTGAAATATTATCAGAAAAAAAGTGATTCTCAAGTGAGTACGCATCATAATGACATGATTTACCAATCATTTTAAACTACGCCATAGCAATTCTTTACAGGGGACTAGGGCTGCACTATTTGGGAAAAAATGTACGATTGCGATTATTAAGGTCAAAATTGTGATTTGCGATTGCGATAAGTGGTTTGACTCAACTTGCTTATTATTAAGGAAAATGCACACACAGATCACTAATAATGCTGAAATCTGTATTCCTCAACTGAGATACAGTATACAGTGCACTCCAGCAACAACTAATTAAAACTAAATCGTATCATAATCGCTAAGGCTGTCATGATTCCAGTTTTGATTATTCATTCAGTCCTAGAATCAGTTCATTGAAAGAAACCATAAGAACGATTAAAAAAAACAACTAATCAAACATTACTTCCTGCTGAAACCGGTTGTCACAATCACATGCATGACTACCACAGTATCTCTGTTTGAGAACTGTCCTAAAATGCTTCCCCATATTTATAGCCAACTGATACTCAAGACAATTAGTTACTACCATCCCACCATAGCAGTAATATGAGCCGAATCAGAACAGTAAAATAATGCAAGCATTCACTCTGTGCAATAGTTCGTAGCTGAAATGTTTGTCAAACCGCAGGACACCCATCACAGGTCCCATAGAATGCTTTAGCAGAGAATCTTTCATAAACATATCTGCTGAATGCTTTGTTTGCAATTTCCTGGAATGACAAGCTCCACTAGAGGCAATAGAATACAAGGGGGGGGGGGCTCTTTTTAGCAGAAGTGGGCATGTAAACGAGTCATCGGTAAGTCATGTGCAAACCTGAGCTACAGGTTAGTCCACATTCCTCTGGGCAAGAGAACGAAAGGGAGGCAGTCAACAGGAATCAGCCCAGCATCTCAACGCCCTTTCACATACAAAAAGAGCCCAATCCAAAGCTTTAAGTCAACGGCTTCCTAAAACAGCCCTGCGGGAAAAATATCTTAAACAATTACAGGAGGAAAAACAAGGACTAAACATTTTGAAGCTCTTTATGTGAAGCAGAGGAGGTCAGAAGGGTCGACTAGTGATTCTGGTATTGAGGTCTGACATGTCTGTTCGGGTTATTTTTCTGGATTCTTCACTCACAGAGCTTATCAAAGGTGTGGTCACAATTTTCTGGGGCCATTTCAATGGGAATTCATGCAATCAGAAATGTTGTGTGAGGTAAATGATTTCTGAAGAAAGATTCAGAGATTTTATGTAATAACCACAGCCAAATCCCAACATTTTCAAGTAAAAAGTCAATAAACGTCAAACACTACATTACTTATTTTTTATTATACTTAAATATGTGCTCATATTTGCTGTAACTTTGCATGAGCACATCAAGTTCAGCTGGAGAAAAAAATGTCGACCTCTTTTTTTTTTTAGATGTTGCCATGGTGACTCGTAATATCTGCGCTCCACTGATAACGGCTTTTGAGACATGCTTAGCTCTGAGTTAGTCTACTCAGAGTTGATTGATCTTACTCAGATCCGCTGTTCTGAAACCCAAAACTGAGTTTTTAATCTCTGGGTAAGCCAGTTCATAGTTCAAGTTTAAACTCTGAGTTGTTTGAACCTCCTTTCTGAAACAGGCCCCAGGTCTCGAAAGAGAACACAGCTTCTGCAGTTTGGCAGTATTTCGGGTTTAGACCGAACGAGAAGGGAGAAGCGGTAAATACGGACGACACAATTTGCCCAAACTGTTGTTGATGTTTAAGTTCATTTAATTCTGTTTGACTGTTGTATTTGCACTTTTTTTTATAAACTGCTATTTGTTGCTAATAAAGTGGTTAATATTATGTGCATGTTATTTTGTTATTGTTTCAGTATTAGTGTTTGGTATTCAGTTTCTGAACGGTTTAGCCACAAGCCAACAGTTTGGTGACGCCGTGAGCCTTGCGTCATATTTTTTTCATTATTAACGGCAATACCGTAAACCGGGGTAAAATAGAGAGGCGGTATGAGGATATCAAAATTTGGATACCGCCCAAGCCTACCTGTGACTGCCAAGTAATGAACAGTGTCAAGATCTAGAAAAGTGTGAAAAACATGATCTAAATGCTCCATCTGCCATCAGTGGTTCAGCTGTAATGATATGAAGTTTTAGTTTGTACGGAACAGTGATGCGCGGGTCAATGTGTAAACAACCCGAACCCGACCGACGTTGTCAACTAACCCGCCCGCAACTCAGACCTCAAAAAAGAGAGAAAATATTGCACCCGACGCGCATTTTTTTTTCTCAAATGGTGCGCTCGCTGACGTGCTGCGCTCAGAGCTCGTGGTGCGCGCAGAGAGAGCAGGCAGTTCTTGAGGCGACCCATAATTTTCCATTTCAGCTGTCTAGATGCATATTACTGATGAATGTGATGTTTATGTTTCCACCCTGCTTGAAGAACTCATCAGCGGGTCAACTGAGAGAAAGCCCACTTTTGGAAAAGTGTGAAAGCCCTCTTCCGCAAACTGTTCCGCATTCTCTTAATTAAGATGCTGCATGTGTTTATCCAGTCTAACCGAAGTGTGCGTCTCTCCCCAGACAAATTGGCATCAAAAATCCCACCCCCTCTCAGATAATACATCAAACTGACATCACTGAGCTATATGCATTTAAAAGTGACTTATTAAAATGATACAATGGCATTGCTCAGTTCAACGTGTTGGGAAATCGGGAATTTTGTCCCACACCAACATTTATTCAACAGTTAATAACGCTCAACATTCAAAAGGTAGCCTACACATGACAAAGCCAGCACTTTGGTCATCATCTTTCATTATTTCGGCAAATGTCTCCCACACTTTGCTCTTTCTATTTGTGTATTTGCGGAGCTTCCACTCCCCAGTCTTCACCTTTTCTCTTGCCGCCTCCATCTCTACATGCAGACTGAGCTTGTGCGTCATCTTCGCACCAGTAACTGAACCAATAAAGTGTAGGCCTTTGTATTTCATATAAAATTGTGTCTAGTACTATATACATTACAAAGGTTCAATTGGCATCTTTATTTCAAACAACCCGACCGACCGCGACCCGAATATCATTCAAAATATTTTTGGATGACTCGTAACCCGCGGTCACCCGCTCATTTCGGGTCAACCCGCGCATCACTGGTACGGAACTAAAACAATAATGACTTTATTTAACAATTCGGCACACCAACGTCACCATAGTGCCGTTTTTAGAGCATTTACTGGACACAATCAGTGTACACTCTTCTGTGTCAGTCACGACACAGGCATGCGCTATTTGCTTCTATATATGCTTTGATTTGAGCGCGTGTCACGACCTACAGAAGAACACATGCGGTGTAATGTTACGGTGGATAAAGTCATTCTTTTTGTTTTATTTCTGTAAAAAAAGTATTCTCTTCGATTCATAACGTTATGGTTGAACCACTGATGGCACATGGAGTATTCTGATTATTATTTTTTTAATACGTTTCTAGACCTTGGCAGTGTCATTCACTCGTGTTCCAAGAATGAACAAAGCTTTTACGGGTTTGGAACAACATGGTGATTAATTAAGTGTCCTTTTTTTTTGCTGTGAAAATTTCACTGAAAGTTTGCTGTAAGTAACAGTAATTATGGCAAAACTGTCATATACAGCGTTTGCATAAACAGACACATGATATAAACTAATATGAAAGATGAAGAGGTGCACAATGTTACAAACTTTTACAACCACAGACAAACCAAATGTGAAATTGCTCCATCACAATAAAGTGACAATGGGCCCATAAAATGTCAGAAGATAAGATGATATGTTTTGTCTTGCACAAAGACAAGGAGGCTATAGATTAGAAGCTTAAACAAGGTAGTGATCAGTTGTCTGGAACGTGATCATGCAATGAGGTCAGGTTACACTTACTCTTTCAATGTCTCAAAGCCTTGCTCCTTATAAAGGAGTTCTTGCCTCATACAGGCCAAATCTCTCTTCAGCTTATTTACCTGAACAAAAGACAGCAACAGAGAGAAAGTGAGCAGGTGAATGAATGAGACGCTCGCACAATTACAAGAAATTTTACTTTTGGCATTAGGCGTAATCTCACTTCTTATCATCACATCTGAAATCCATGAAGTATGGAGCGTCGCTAGGATAACATCCAATTTGTGTCTTACATAAACAAGAGAGCATTCACAGCCAATAATCAAAGGTTCCATACCCGGCTTTTTGCTGTAACAATCTCCGCTTTGAGGATTTCAGGGTCATATTTACTGCTTGATGAGGATCTGGAATTTACTGTAGGAAAGATAAGAGTTCAAAGGCTTTATCTTATCTGTAAAACCACTCGGCACGGCTCTGGAATTCCATAGTGACTTATTCTAATAATAACAATAATGCTACAGACTGTTTCATAAACCTACATCCATTATAATAGTGTTTTATTTTAAAAAGAAATTGCTTGCAAAAGATGCTTGGAGAGTGAGGTCATTGCTGATTGGGCAGCACAAATATTTTAAAGAGAATTCAAGATTGCAAAACCCCATCAATTAAGCATGCACCGCTCACCATCTTATCTCTGCAGATGATTTAGTGGTTTTAATTATGACTGTTCTTTGATTCTTGAGACATGGAACAAAGTGGGTTTAAGCCTCACACTTGATTTTCTCTTTATGTTATCAAACATGTGACAAAGTTCTCAGACTATAACTTGACATAGTGGGGAAAAAATACAATAGGCTATAGATATAATATCGACAAAATGCCTTTTAATAAGGTTTCTAAGAGTTAACGTATCACACGCTTTTTTTCTGAAATTAATCACGATTAATCCCACCTAACCTTAAAGTGTTTTCAAATATACTTTTATATTACAATAATTTAACATTCAATTTTCAAATTAGTGTAGAAACAGCAAAGATATAGGCTATATTTTTTAATATTTGTCTAATGGCGTCTTCTTTTAAAGCAAGTATCACTCATACCAATACTCCTGATATGTCTAGTTATTTAACAGCATTACAGTATAATTGGAAGCTATCAACATTAAAAGGCATCAGAACCGCTGGGTTAGGTTATTTGGCTGCTATTACTTTTTAGAGCTGACACGCATGCTTGTAGTTTCATTCACGCTTTAATACGAAATGATACAGACTGCAATGCGTGCAACATATTTGTGTTCGTAATTTTAGCCCTTTTCATTTTCACATTGTGTGTGACACATTTTATGACAATGTGAAAAAATTATAATTCTATACATGCTGAAAAGATTAATCCAAACTAATTCCTTAATGTATAAACATGTTAATAGCCTGTTTTATCCCATGTTTCAAGAATCAGTGTCAAGTAGTTCATAAATAAGAACGATCTTTAAGTTACAGACACAGTCGCAAGTCTTACAGCTTGTCTGTGAGGATGACTTGTCCCGCCAAGCATCGTTTAGCTGCCGATATTCCTGCTGGGCCAGGTGAAGTCGCTGTTCTTTGACCTGGTAGATCTCCTTTTGGGCACTCAACGCTTCCTGAACCACGCTCAGATAATCCCGCAACATGAGCTCCTGCTCCCGCTGCCACTGGGCCCGTGGATCCTCCAACTGGGTGCTCTCTGGGGAAAGGACATAAAAATATCTTGAAATTAGTGGAATACATTACCAGTCAAATGTTTGGAATCATTATGATTTGTTTTTATGCTTCAGATTTGTTGATGTAATTCAAATTATAAATAAAAATTATGTGAAGTTTTTAAAAGAACTCACTTATGATCACCAAGTCAGCATTCATTTAATTAAAAATATTACAACAGAAATGCAATGAAAGCAATCCTTCGGCAATCATTCTAATATGCTGGTTTGGTGATCAAGAAACATTTTTTCTATTTATTGTTGAAATTTTCATTTTCACATGAATATCGTAGAATTCAATTTCAAATAATCTCTGCTCTTTTTTACTTTATTTTTCTCAAATAATCCTGAAAATGTTTAGTTTCCAAAAAAACAGCAAAAAAAGTGCATTAATCAGATGCCTTATTTTTAACCAAAACCATAAACAATCATTTTTCAATAAGTTAAGTAAAGCTTGAAAAAAAAAACAAAAAAAAAACTTGAAATGCTCTTTTGGCAACTGTAGTAAACAAATTGAGGTTATAATTTGAGGTTATCTGATAAAAAATAATTTAGAGCTAGAAACTTCACATAACGTGATTAAACCTTGTGTATAATTAGTACTGAAACAACACTTAGGTAGGCGTGTCTATATTTTTCATTTAAAATAGTTAGAACAGCAAAAAAAACTATCAATTTGCAACAAAGACATTTGTTCTAGTCTTGTTTCATGAATAAGGGCAACTGAACGAACTCATTTGTCCTTGAATGTTTTGCCTCTTTAGCCTTGTTTATATTTGTGTCAAATTAAATATGACACGTAATCTTTTTAAACCCATAGAATCACACATCAGACATTCTATACTCCTGTGCATGCGTGAGGTGGGATGAATCTTGCTCAACTTACTGGTATTGTGGTCAACATAATAGGCTCCAACGTGGGGGTCGTAGGCCTCCTCCCACCCCACAGGCAACTCATCTCCAATACAGTCGGCAAAAGTCAGAGGCTTAGTCTGCCTGGAAAATCAAACAGAATCACAAGGAAAATCACAAGGAAGACAGTGTGCTGCGGGACCTCCACACTCCATGCCTATTTTCTGTGGGATGTCACTCATATCACTGAGAGTTTGAGCATGGAACAAGCCAGTGTGTGTGGGGGAGGGGCATCAGAGGAATGTCGGGCTATTCACCTCCAGTGTGCTGGCCCAGCACAATAGCCGGAAACCCAAGCCGGGCATTCCACAGGTCCTGCTGACCCATCGCCTGGAGGTTTCTGAGGCAACACACTGTGGCTCTCCAAGCCTAGCGCTTTGGATCACTGTAGAGCAATGGGGACACTCACTTGGCCAAAAACAGCGACGCTAAAACTTTTATTAGCAGGCGTTCACTAATGCTAGCAAAGTAGTCTGGCTGAACTTCAGTGGAGAGTTCTGGTGGCACCCGCAAGCTAGACTAATCAATTAAAAGGAAAGAGCTTGCAGAGATTTTAGAGTAAATTTAAAGAGCTCAGGGTAGGAGGTTTCTCATTAACCTGATATAAGGATGCTAACCAAAGACATCGGGTAACAACATTTATGAAAAAAAAAAAACACTTTACACTAAATTACCTACTATACTCCTGACTTAGGCACCTACTGATAGGATAATTCCACAGTTTGGTCAACTAATAAGGGAAAACTCTATTACTTAAAATTAAATTTAACAATTTAATACCAATACATACAAATTAAATACACTGTTCAATTATGATACATATTTAGTAATAAATAGTTACTGCTAGAGCATAAGATAAGAGATAAAGGAGATAAAGGATTTTTAAAATCCAACAAAAACACAAAAACAACAACAACCGAATCAAAGCTACCAGCTGCCAATAAATGGGTTGGGCTCTAGTTATTGCACTGCACAATCCCTAAAAAAGTGTTTCAATTTTTCAGGTTTCTTTCATTAATGTTCAATTTATTTTAAATAGATCATTTCTGATCAATTACATGCACCAAACATTGCATGGTACAATAAAGACATCAACTTCTCATTATATTTCTTTCTTGACAATATGAGAGATTCATTTGTTTATCAGAGATTACACCCTGACCAATTCACATTGTGGTTTAATGGTTTGTCAGAGATTTTGCTTTTGTACCATTTGCACAATATTATTTTATATATATATTTACAAATATATATATATATGTATATACACAATTTAGTTTTCTTCTTCTTACCACCGCAACAGATTTACGTTTGGTTTAAGGCATTGTTTTTCATGCAGCGCTGGAATGCCATATTTCCAAATTTCAAATACTTCCACTTTCAGACTTTCAGAAGAGGCGTATTTTCTGATGCCGTTACGTCCTGCAGCAGGGTTACGCAATGAATTCAGCCCTGTGTTTCTCAGATTATCAGGAACATTCCATATTAAATCTGATTCGTGCAGCATATTTAAAGGATTAAACTATTTTCCACATAAAAATGAGTCACATTAAGCCACACATGATGTAGGCCTATAAATTTGTTACATAAGAAAATATCAACATCAAGTAACTTTACTTTTTCTAAACCATAAGAGTATAAGAGACAGTTTTATCTTAATGTTGTGTATTATCTTTATGGAACGCCTTGGAATTCTATATATTCAGTTCCAAGGCAAGCGGTTTCATCCAAATCATCTTACAGTCGTCTGCAGTAAGTGAGCGCATACTGTTGCCTTCCCTTGTCGATTCAAGACTTTCAAAGAGGGTGAAACTGAACTAGCTCCTTTTTCATGTTATGAATAATGAAACTGTGCTGAGAGACCCCCACTGGCCTGTTCTAAATTTAACTTGGAGAACAGAAACTTGTGCGACACAACAAAGAACACGGCTACGGTGAGAAACACTCATCTTTTTCTCCTGCCACAATTCTCCAGACTCATTGACATCTCATCTGAATGGGCGACGTTAATCTCTGAGCTTAAGCCTGTGTATCCGAGATCTGAAAATGGACAAGAGCCAAGGGAACTCAAAAGCTCAAAATCCCAAAGCATGCTGTTCAGATTTGCGCATTAGAATGATTAGGAAGGCACGGAATGAATATGATGCAATGGCCTGCTTTTTCAAATTATGTAAAACAAGAATTATAGAAAGGTCTCCCGTTCGTTTCTTGAAGCCCTAGCGCACCCTAGGAGGTCAAAGACTCAGGACCCATGGTCTAATGCAAAATGACAAAGCGCACAGTCGAGTGCAAACACAGGACATAGCTAACTGATGAGTCAGACACTTTCATTCAGCGCACTCCATAAATTCCTGAGTCATTTATGAGGCTCCAACAAGCAGCACACCGCGCTCAAGGTCCGCGCTGCTACACCCCGACGACGTCCAGGCTCCTATCAGAGAGCGCAAGATAACATTCCATTTACCTGAGCGCATGTTTTCAGCATGTCACACTGAGGCAAAACAAAACAGTTCCGCCCAGTGTGGTACATGAGGGCAGGCCGCAAGAATGCTTTCTCTGCATTTATGAGGTTAGACAACTTTACAAGTACAACAAAACAAATTATGTGGCATCTGATGATTCTGATGATCTAATTCTATCATAAGCAGTGGATGTAAACGTCTGAGAGCACTACTGATACTGCTTTTATTTAGCATCTTTCTTATTTGCTTAAAATGTCAAAAATGTACATTAAATGTGTCATAGTGTGTGGTTTATATAAACAAATAAGGTTTTACCTCCTATAATTTTACATTTACAGTTATTACAAATGAAGGCAAAAAAAATCAATTGTCCTATACTGTTTATATAGTACAGACATCAGATAAAAAGGAAAGCATATGTCAGAGAAAAGTGGAATCATGATATAGATTCGATTTAAATCCTGTGATTAAACCCCTTCTTTAATGTCGTGAATGTGAGCAGTCTACTGTACCACAGTCAATGTCTCCATTCTCTATAAGCTAAACTGTAACCCTTAGTCATCTGCCTCCAATCGATCATCCTGCAATTTGTACTTTTGGCTCCTTGCAATCTTAAATTCTTGGCAACATTCTCAACTAGGAAAACAGCATAATATCAAAATGGATGAAAGTTAGGAACAAATTTAATATGTAAACAAATTACATGTAACAACCTCAGTCTGGCAATACACAAAACTGATTTAGGCCTGCAGGTACTTCCTTCCAAAACTTACATATTGTTGTATGTTAATATCACTTACACTAGCACCAATATACCCAATCAAAATTTTATAACAGATCTAAGCAGCATTTTTTAATTATTATTTAATGTCTGGAGGGCGCACAACGCCTTGGCAACTCCAGGCATTTGCCACAGGTAGGTTGTCAAATGGGAGCTCATTACCAAGTGCATCCGCTAACGTTATAACACTCAGCAGTAAGAACCAGCCATCTGAGAGATGCATGCTGGGGGATGGAAGGAGGTGGGTCCGTTGACAGATTTGGGTCAGGATTTGAAATATTTGTCATTTTTAATCAGTGCCTTTGATGCAACACACTGTGCAAGAAGAACAGCCGACCAGGCATAAGCGTGGAAACGTCTGTTATGCCTCAGCTTTTGTTTCCATTCAGCTGCTCGGCTCAATACTCTTGAGTTTTCTGCACCATTTTAGTGTACAAAAAACAATTTATTCAATCAGAGTCCTAACCTAAACTGTACGATTTGGGAGGGGTGTGGGGGAACAAAACAACTCTGTTCCCCACTGACCTTCAACACATGGACAAAAATACAAATACACACAGAAACATTTTCCAAAATGTCTTCATGGTGTCCCACAAAATAAAGCAATCCAGGTTTCAAGCAAATAAATTTAATTGGAGTATGTGAACCATCTATTTAATTCTGACCGAAAACGCAGCTGAAAAATTGTGGAATGCACGGAAAACTATTTGACCATTGTTGTTAAAGTTTGCACAGCTCTGGTGCACTTTGAACCCGTCGTGCACCTTGACTCGCTGTGAAACAGATTTGAGGGAATCAGCTGTGGGCTCCGCTCATGCTAAGGAATGTGTCCCAGGTACTTGTTTACAACTTTCTGCCATCTTAGTTTCCTGGCTACAGGCAAACCTGTTGCACCACACAAAGGGAAAAATATGCAGTCTGATTGCTATCGCCTTTCCATTTCTGTGCACCTTGTAAACTACTACATCAGTAAGGTGGAAAGAAAAAAAACACCCATTGCAGAATTGCTGAACATACCAGGGCTTGAGCCGCTGGAGCTTGAAATGGTTCTAATATAATCTTAGGCATTCCTGCACAGATTTTGTGATAAAGTCCAAGAGGACTTCAGCGGGAAAGCTGGCAATTATCATGGGTTCCCGGATGAACAAAGCAATATTTCAACAACAAGAATACACTGAAATGGAGCCTTAAAATCCATCCATTTTAAGTGCTTTGATGTGTGTATATAATTTGAGAAGTAAACTGTATTACAGAACAAAACGAATTACCACAGATTCTGCACATAATGAGTAATGGCCTCAGCATGCATCTGCATACTGAGTAAACCAGTATGCATTCCCAGAATGTGCAGTACTCATCACGTACCTATCCCTTGGGTCAATCCAACTGGTGGTTTGGTTAATATGGTCTATATAATAGACTTTTCCGTCAAAATCTCGGGCCTCTTCCCAACCCTCTGGCAATGGTAACTCCTTCCTTGGCATGACCAACTAGTCTCCATGTAATTTTCTCTGTAAGTCTTCTAAATTGATTTGATAGCAAACCATGTGTTGCTTTCCATGGACTAGTCCAAATGTAAAGCTAACGCATAAGGAAAGTGCCATTAATTTGCCACATAGATGTATTCCATATAATCCATAATACGGTTTCCAATTTTCCAGTTCAGTTGCTGCAGTCTATATATTGGGCATTGTTTTCAAGAGCGAATGCTGTTCAATGAAAGGATGCGGGTGTGATGCTCTGAATCGGGTAACTTTGCCACAAGAGTTGCGCTTATGGTGAGAAACTCTTCGTTTCTTGTGCATTCTCGGTCAAGTACGCAATACATCAATCAATCATGTTTTCTGGCGGAGTCAGATGGATGGTTAACTTGCGCGAAACGTCAGAACGCGAAACTTTCAAAGGTCGTGCGCGAGAGTTTTCCTCCAAGAAAAGAAAGCCAAAAAGCAATTTCAAAGTCCACAAAATTTCCTCCGAGTAGCAAAGACAGCAAACGAATTAATTCTCCAGCATTATCCACAAGTATTTGAGCGCGTCTAGAGGTTTTTTTCGCTCAGTGTCTGCCCACCATGTTTTAGCGAGAAATGTGCTAGCCTGTTAGCCGAAAAGCTCGTTATATAGGCAAGGCAAACAGTTACTCCACACGCGCGTGTTCCGTATCTTCTCGTTTTGTCGATGCATTCATATCACTTCCACAGCATTTCGGCAATTTCTTTAAAAAGCGGCGCGTTTCTTTCTCATTTGTTTCCAAATGTTGTCTTTTCCTTTAAGTGGTTGTGTGCGGTTCTCCCCCGTAGTCAAGCTCGGTCGCTATGCTGCGGTTGGAATGGATTACGTCATACAGGTGATGGCCGTAGTCCTTCTAGTAGATGTGCACAGTCAGACTAAGGCAGGTTTTGTCATTCCGTATGTTATAAATGATTCAGGTTTTCCTTCTTACGTTTATATTATATGCGGTTTGTGGGGCATTTTTCACATGTCCTGGAATAAAGATCAAAGTTTTTAATATGCAGTGTGTGGTGATAATATTAATGTGTTATAGTAATGACATTTACCAGGTTTTGGAGGGGTGGAATAATCCCTGGAATAGCTGAGATTAGAAGTAAACTTGCAGTTAATAAATGTCGAATTTATATAGGCCTATGTGTGTGTGTCAGCATTTATATTTATATATATATATATATATATATTTATACACACACAGTACTGTGCAAAGGTCTTAGGCCACTAGTATTTTCACCAACAAAAAATGGTTTTAAGTCGTTTATTTCTATCTGAGACAGACTAAATCCAGAAGAACTGTGGCAACGTCTCCAAGATGCTTAAAAAAACCTACCTCCAAAGCTACAGTAATGTTCAAAGTTTGGAAAAATGTTGTAAAATAATATAAAATGTCAAAAATAATGCTTAATAACAGCTTTTGGTAAAACTGCTTCTGTTCCGAGGTACACTTGTCCATAGTTTTTCAGGTAGCTTTCCAGATAAGTTCTTGAAGCATCTTGGAGATGTTGCCACAGTTCGTCTCGATTGAGTCATTCCAGACAGATTGGATGCAGATCAAATCTCTGAGTGGGCTAAGACTTTTGCAAGTTAACGTTACTGTATATATACATATATATAGGTGGTGTAAAGTGTAAATGAGTACTTAAGTATTTTTTTGGCTACTTTGTACTTGTACTGAGTATCAAAAATACAAGCAACTTTTACTCTCAACTTGACTACATTTATGATTTAATATATGTACTCTTTACACCACTACATTTGAGCGGACACTTACCGTTACTCACTACATTGTGATTATGCGCGCCAAGGCGGCATCTTTATCTACCATGGCTTATTTCTTGGGCGGAAGAGGCGATATCGCCATCTGCAGGGTGCTAAAGGTACTGGATGCTATTTACCTACAGTATATGAGCTAAATGAGGCTACTCCACGTGAACGTGAATTAGCAGCTTGCTTTCAAATACCAGGTGTTTCACATTCATTTTTTTTGTCCATTGTAGACTGAAAGTATACTGAAAAAAACTAATTGTTTTACTTGTGCCTTTTTTGAAAATTTGAGTTTTGACAGACTGACTTGTCTGATATACAGGTCCTTCTCAAAAAATTTGCATATTGTGATAAAGTTCATTATTTCCTGTAATGTACTGATAAACATTAGACTTTCATATATTTTAGAGTCATTACACACAACTGAAGTAGTTCAAGCCTTTTATTGTTTTAAT
>JAUMHQ010000085.1:8655143-8665223 GCA_032361165.1 Enteromius paludinosus
AATGTTTATCAGTACATTACAGAAAATAATGAACTTTATCACAATATGCTAATTTTTTGAGAAGGACCTGTATTTTTTTCAGACATTTTGAAATATTGAGGTGTTCAATTTCATTTCGATATTAGTAAATAAAATCTCATAAATAAACATTTCTTGTTTTTCACATTTCTTGGTGTTCTTTGAGCCTACATTCAGTACGCGTAAAATACTTTTAGTACAGTTCTTTTAAAATCGGATACTTTAAGACTTTTACTCAAGTCTTATTGCAATTGGTGACTTGTAACTTGCAATGGAGTAATTTTTACAGTAAGGTATCCGTACTTTTACTCAAGTATGGTTTTCACGTACTCTTTACACCCCTGTATATATATATATATATATATAATTTTATTATTAATTTACTTTTCTTTGCCTGAGGTTGATTGTTCTTTAAAGTGCTTAGCACGAATCTGCTGATGGAAGTATATAATATTATTTTATATATAATAATAATATTATAAAATAGGTACATATTTCCTTCATACAAATTATATAAATCATATATATATAAACAAAAAGGCATGAACAGACACAATATAAACGTTGCAGTAATTTATTATTTAATACTAGAATAATTGTGTGTTTAATAATTTTTAAATCGTACTTTAGACAACTAACGACAATAAAAAATAATCAAGGTATTTCTGTAGCTATGTGTTAATTGCTTTTCACTCTAAATCCAAGAAATCAAAGCTAATCCAGAAGTGTGCAACTGCAGTTTTCAACTGTGCATAGGTATCTCTAGCAAATCCTCTTTGAAATTTTAACTAAAAAGCGCATTTCAACGGCGAGCAGAAAAGGATGACTTTTTTTAGCCGGTTTGAACTTTATTCTTTTGTCTGTCTCTTTGTTAATTTATTTTGTGATTTGTTTTCAAAGCAAAAATTTTCAGTTTCAGTGTTATTCACATACCACGGTAGGCTGCAACACAATTTACACACAGCAATTTTGTTAAGTTGAATTGTAATTAATTATTGTAATTATACTTAGTCTATTATTATTATGGCCTACCATGCGGAACTATTTAACCATTCTTCATTTGTAATCTCAAGACATGACGGTTTCTCCGCCCCTCGTCTGTCGCCCGCTGTAAGGAAACTGGGCGCGTGCTTTTCAAAACAAACCAGGGCGGATCACGTGCACTGGAGAGCAAAAGCGGCAGCTCGCGCACCTAACACGGCATTTGGCTTCAGGTACTCTCATGGTTGTACTGCGTCATATGTCCGTGGCGTTAAGCGCCGCTATGGCTGCGGTCGGGACCGCGCTATTTATCGCACTCAATCTTTTTTATAAAAGACGGGTATGGACACCAGAGTCAGACTACTACACGTTCCGAGAGGTGAGTATGAAACGAAAGAAATAGTTTCTCTTTTTATGATGCCGCCTATCGCGCGTGACTGAGAGGTAGAGACAATCGTCGAGGGAACTCTCAGCGAATTGAACTGTACGTACTGTAGCCTATGCCTGTCATGACCCGTGCATACAGATTGTACTTAAAAATTACTTTTTGAGAAATCAAAGCAAAGAGAAAAGTGATCCAGCCTGTCTTAATGTATCTGTATATAATTTCTGTTTATTTGTAATGTTTATATATATGTATATATAGCCTATATATATATATTCTCAAGTATTTTTCACTGAATGTGCGATACCTATCTACATGAAGACCCTAGAAAAACTGTTGTAGACGTATTGTTTATTATCAATAAAACAAAAAGAAAACTGTATTTAGAAGAGCACAGTTCCCAAGGTCACGGATTACTCGAAAATAATATTAATGTTCTGTTCTCCCCGCCTGGAACATTCATGGACATTTCTATGTATTCTGTTATGCTCAGCTCTAATATTTCAGTAAGCAGCTAGGTAATGCATTTGGAAGAGATTGTTTGCAAGTAATGTTCAGTTCTTTGGAGTCGGTTCAGTGAATCCATCAAACTGTTCTGAAGAATTCATTAGGGAAAGATCATGAAAGTTCATTTACCAAAAAAAGTGAATTCTTCATTTTGAACAAAGTTGCAAGAATGCAAAGACACATTTGTACTGTATGTGCCACAAAACCACTTGATGTAGAGTGCTACAGAATTAGCCAAAGTAACCGAATCCGGGTCAGTTTGTCTGTTATTACACAACTAAGACCCTAATTAATGACGGCAAGTCTCTGACTATTTGTACATGGAGTTGCATAATTAATTCTTGCAGCTCTAGACTCTTGATAAACAATACTTTAAAGTCAGTTCTGTTCCATTACTCATTTCACTGCCTTTTCTTCCATGACAATCTATATCTTTAGGAGGAGGAGGAGCGCAGAGAGAAGCAGGTGCTTGTTCTTGGATTGGATGGCGCTGGTAAGAGCAGTGTTTTGCAGGGGCTGACTGGAGCAGGCTCCAAGAGGGACTGCCGACCCACACGCGGCTTCAACTTCATCAGCCTACACACACCTGCATGCCAGCTGGACTTCTTGGAAAGTATGGATCAGTGCCAGACCACCCTATTCACTTGCACACCTTTGTGATACATTTTAAAGAGTACTTTTACAGAAAGAATGTCCTTCAAAAGAATATACTTAGGTGCATACTGAAAGTAATGTTTCAAATAAATGTATGTTATGTACTTCTATTTTTATGCTCTGGATTTAAATATATTTGTAATTACACATTTGTAGTTATAAATGTTATTAAAACACAAAGATTTAAAATGTACTTTAAAGTACAATACTTTGACATTATTACAAAATGCACTTTTTTTTAAGTATGCTCCAGTGTAATACTCTTGTGTACAGTAAGATCTTTAATTTCATTAATATTATGTTATCTGGAAATCCCTTTTTTATGTACTTAACACTACAAGAGCTAATAATAATTCAGTTAATGATATACATCATATACATCATAGTTATTTCCTATTTTGATTATGGTTTCCTATCAGTCGGAGGTGGTGAAGACTTGCGAATGTACTGGGTGGATTACCTAAGGAGAACACATATCTTGGTGTACGTAGTGGACTCCTCTGATAAAGGCCGGCTCCCTCAGGCCAAAGATGAGCTCCATCGATTACTTAAAGTAGGCACTGATCTACCAGTGGTGGTCTTGGGAAACAAGCAGGTAACCAAAGGTTCAGTTCTTGGTTTAAACTTTAACCGTTTATGAAGTCAGAAAAGCTTCATATTGATTTTCTAGATCCTAGTTTAAGGTAAAGCTGCTTATATAAATTAAGCTTGATACTTCATCCTATTTTGAAGATTGTTTTGATAGTTTTTACTCGTACAAACTTTACATAGTTTAATAGTAAAAACAAACATTTCATAATGCCTTTGTTTGTGTTCCACAAAAGAAAGTCGGACAGGTTTTTTTTTCTTCTCTGACATTCATCTCTTTATTGGAGCACTAGGGTCCTTCTCGAATAAAAGGATTTTTATACCCTCATCCAGGATAAGCCCGATGCTGTTAGCGTCCCAGAGCTGCGTGAGGCTCTCTCACTGAGCTCGGTGGCCGATCAGAGGAAGCTTTTCCTGCTGGCTGCTCAATCAGGATCTGACGGATTAAGCAGAACCGGCAGTCTACAAAAGTTCCAAGACCTGCTTCTGACATTGGTATGAAACCAAGCTTCCATTTGGAAAGACTGGCAAATGGATCTTGAGGAACGAGAGAGCATTCGATGCATTGGTTTCATCCTTGAATCGTGCGAGGAGTAAAGAGGACTTGCATCGTGACAATGCAAATGTTGTGACATTGAAGGAGTTGAACAAAATGAATACTGTGGGCATTACGGCTGCTAATTACATTGTACAATATCTCTTGTCATTAATAGGATTAACATAATAATTCAGTATTACAAAGATCACATTTCATCTGCTCTATCTCTGCATGTGGAGTGAACTTGGTGAATTACATTTCAAGAGTTCCCGCTTTCCTCATTAGTGTAATTTGCGGGTTTGGCGTGCTGTCAGGGGAGCGAGCCCGGGAGAACGGCGAACCGTAAACCCTAGTGGTATGAACCCTAAAGTGGGCTAGGGTTCGAAGTTCGGCTCGGTCCCGTTCTGCTCCCCCCGAAGGCGTGAATTTAGAATAAAGGCGGAGAAGGGGAGGCGGAGGGATGCTTAAAGTGAGATGTGGGAGGGTGAAAGATCGGGGTTTTATAGTGAATAGGGGAAGAATCTATTGGGTGAGAGTGATTGGGAATAAGTAACTCATGGCGATCAGCTGTGTATGATTAATTCGTGTCGCGTTTCCTCTCGAAATGCGTTATTATCAAAATGTTCACAAAGAAACAAGACATGGCATTTTGCTTGAAAATGAATTCTCCTCGTTTATGTTTATCATATATATATATATATGAGATTAACCCAATTTATCCATGCATGCCAGATTATGTTATTGACAGTGAATACCTCAGGTAATTCTCTTTCCATAACTAGTTAAGGCTTCAAATGGAGAACTGTACAAAAAGTAAGGCCTCTTCACTGTGAAATGAATATGGTCTGCTTATGCAAGAGGTTTGAATTACTTGCAAGAGCTAATGATATATAGGGAGAACTATATGAAAATCATCTCACATTCAGTCTCTTCAAAAATATGGCTTAACCCAGATCTAAATGAACAAATGAAAGGCCTCTATGAATGCAAATGCATTGTTTCAGCATTATAGTAAGGGGTTTTGCAATGCTGAATTATACAGAACCCTTACACATTTAATAATCCTGTAAATCCTATGTGGCTAATAATGTAACTTGTTTATTATATCCTTGTATACAATATAACTTGTGTAAGAGATTTAGACCTCTTGTTCACAAACAGTCATGCGCATTTTATTTAGCATGTAGCATGTGACATTTCCAAGAAACAGTTTATGAAGGAACAACCACATCTACAATGCAAAAATGAACAAATCGCTGTAATTTGTCTTTAATCAATGTTCTTGGTTCAGCTCTATCAACATTATTGGCATAGCAGAATGCAGACAACATCTGATTTGTTGGTTGTCTTTCTTCCCACAAAATCTTGTGGCTATACTTTTATAACATTACTATAATGGTACAATAACAACTCCATGCAACTATGCGACTACATTTACTGTTGCTCTATAAAACTGGGGTCGAAAACCTTATTTCAGTAGGAATCTGCATGAAATTTTGAGTAAGAGTGAAGCATTTTCACATGCATCTTTCCACACTAATTTGCAGCACTGAACCGGCAGAATGCTGCTCCACTACCGACAGTGAACAATGGATCTTTTCTACAGATAGCTTGCTAATGTGACTGCACATTTTACATTGTACTGAACAGATTTATTTTCTTTATGCTGCATTGTATGGAGTTGTTTTCGCTCCTGTGTATTATATTTTTTGCCAAAACACATTAAAACTTACCCAGCAATACATCAGAATTTACAAAGTGTAATTGTATATGGAAGATGCTCACTAGATTCATACACACGTTGTTTAAAAGTTACTATTCTTCAAGAAAGTTGTCATAGTAGAAACAAACTGTTGAAAATCTTCTGTGTATACACACTTGACAGACACTAAAGTGACATTCTGACCATCAGTTTGAGACACCAGTTCTTTGCTGTGACATCACGCAGACTTCTGAGATTGCAGAGACTCAATGAACGCAGCATATTCCTTAGGATGACAACGTTTGTATAATTCCACTTTCCGTTTAATCTGCTTCGGTGTGTCCTGGTAGTAGTTTTTCTCATCCCTTGCCATTGCCTGAAATGCCAATTAAACAATCAGAAACTGATTGGAGACGTACTAATTATTTTTTTAATGACTAGGAGGATCATATCTCTTACCTTATAATCCTCATTGTATTCCTTCACCATGTATTGAACATACTCCATCATGCCAGTGGAGCATGTGGTTTTGTCCTCACCACGATGACTGGCCTCTACCTCCATTGCTACAATTTAGACACCAAATCACATTATGCAGCTCATGAAATCAAAATGGAAAAACGTTGATAACGGATTTCAAAACCAGCTGGGAGCGGTTCGTTTTTTGATAGATACCTTCAATGACGTAGGGCTTCAATATATTTGTCTCCGCTGGTTTACTTTCCATATCCTGAAATATCGGTTAAATGCATTATGTTAACATAAGCAGAAAGGATTTGTTTAAACGCATTGTAACTTAGTAATTCAAGCTTAATACTTGCCTTATTGTTTTTAATAGGAAGCATACCCTTCATCCCAAGTGACAGCCCCATGTCTTGCAGATTTTGTTTTACTGTTTTGTGTTCATCCCAAGCATTACGTATCTGAGGACTTCAATTCAACCATGTTAATCAACCCATTTTATGACAAATTCCAGAATGCATGACACGGAGTACAAGTCAACAGCAGACATTTCAAATGACTGTAACCTTTTATAAAAAGTAGCCTACACTTAAGCATACTTAAAACAGAAAAATGATACTAATACAAATATATCTCGTTACGTGGCATTTAAGAACTGCTGTACTACTGGTCTAATGCACAGACAAGCATTTATAATACACTAAAATAAACAGCTGATGTCATTTCTATTTAAACGTTGGGCATGCATTTAAATACGCTTGTAACTACGGAGTTAAGTTTTAAAATTGACGTATGCAGAAGTA
The DNA here is from genome assembly GCA_032361165.1 of Enteromius paludinosus. Classification (NCBI taxonomy): domain Eukaryota; kingdom Metazoa; phylum Chordata; class Actinopteri; order Cypriniformes; family Cyprinidae; genus Enteromius; species Enteromius paludinosus. Next base: position 8,661,782 of record JAUMHQ010000085.1, read on the forward strand.
CAAAAAACTCCAATTAAAAGGATGTTAGTCAATAATGAAATGTGTGTACGTTAAAGCTGGACAAAATATTACTAAAACGTGATTTAAAAAACGTGGACTTGTGCGTACACTCAAGTGGCTATGAATGATTACATACCAAGAACAATAGTACGAAACTAGGCATTCAATACAACTAAAGCACACTTTTATTTGTTTTTTACAAGGATGGGCAGTAAAAGTACAAGTAATTGTATAAAAAGGTTGTTTGTATAGCGAGAGAGCGTTTCTATTTGGTCCACGAACTTACCATTCTATGTGCGGTTTGTCCTTTCTTTTCATCTTCCTTTTCAGTTTCTTCTTGTTTTTATTGTAATTAAACTTATTGCGATTGCGAGATTTCTTTAGTTTACCCATTTTTGTATAACGCACCAGTTAACAACTGTCTTGACTCTTCGCCACGCGTGTTTGGGAGACCACGGAAATAGCCGCTTCTTCTCCAAGGAGAAAACAAACCGATATTATTCTACATCGCCACCTGTCGGATCAGTGTAACAGTAATTGTTAAAAACAAAAACGAGTCGAGTTTTGTCAGACAAGTGAAATAATTTGGTGTAATCGCGAAGAAAAAAATACAAGTCCATAAAAATAAAGACCATAAAACCGTTTGTTCAGTTCAGCTTGCATACTTTAGGTTAGACTCATACGAGGACGCAGCATTTATTGATAGCACGTTTTATAGATGTAGCATTGAGTCATACACGTTATTCTTCACGGCGTAGCAAAAATATGTTGTTGTTGTTGATGATGATGATGATGTTATTGATAATTATGATTACATTTAGATTTAATAGATTATTACGTTTTAATAATCAGTGTAAGTTAACAGTTTTACCTCTAGATGGTGATATAAACTAAGTATTGCGCTACAAGTAAGCAGTTTTATTTCGTTTGCATTGAACATCTGCAGTTCATGTACACACAAGTTCAAAGCTGCGCATGGGATGTGTTGTGGCACGCCATATGTCTGAAAAAATGTGCCTCTGTCTCATCAAAGAAAAGATCTGACAAACACGACCGACTTGTAAACAACAATATTTTGTTATAATACTAGACTAAGTTTGTGCAGGATTCGTAAATAACTATAGCATTTTATGAAAGTACAAAGATAGCGTTTGATAAACTAGCCTCCTGGATTGTGACAACCTTACTATGGCGAAGAGCTGCAGGTCATGAATATTAAACAGATCACGTGATGCTTTTTATAAATTGTAAGATTTTATTGCTACACCAAGCAAATGTACAAAATAATAACTATTAATTTACTGTAAAAATGACATTTATATACATAACAAATTAAATAAAACAATATGTAAAAAAAAATAATAAACATGCCAAAACGCTATTATTCCGTAATATATAAATGATTTACCATATAGAATTAAAAATCTACATATTATCTATATGGTGTTTCTATGATAAATAATAGACGTTAAAGGACTAGTTCATTTGTGAAGCCTTAAAGAAACACAAACCAGACAATTCTACAGAGATATTAATAAGAATCACTACCTAATGTCATAAATATTTATAAGTTAAGCTTGAGTTTAGGACCGTTCAAGCGGGACGCTCGAGGTTGGTTACCAAGCAACGTCAGCGAGTCTCATCAATATTCATGAGCTCAGGCTTTGCCATAGTAGGCTGTACGATCGACGTAAGACTGAAACTTCTGGGCGGAGAATCAGAGAGGAGCGAAACGGCAGAGCGGAGAGTCATTCAGGGTTAATAATATTCCGCCGTGGGGGGGAGCGGGGGAGGACACACACAGACACACACATAAACTGCCAACCCGGCGACGAGGTTGGGCCTGCGGTGCCTGCCTGCCTGCAACCCAGGAAACATGGAGCTCGAGAATATCGTGGCCAACACTGTTCTGCTGAAGGCGAGAGAAGGTAAGACATGACAGCTCGCCTGATCATTGTCACTTTTGACAGCTGTTATCCTCAAACCCCGTACTATCTGTCTCAAAACGATGGGGGATTCCCCCGAAGGAAGTTAGGCCAAAAATGACAAGAGAAATGCAATAAATGCATGCTTTATGATGCTTTTTTATTTACGAATCACTGGATCAAACCTGAGGCTTACACGGTGATTGGGGTGTGTTGCTCGCAGCTTGCTTTGTTATGTTCATAACCTTGAGCAAAAAGAAAAAAAGATGGACCTGTCAATCAAAAAACACAAAAAACATATCCGTTTCTTTCAAAAACCTCTTTAGATTTTACAACGTTTTGGTGAAAAGTCCAAGTTTCTATATAACGCTAAAGGAGGAGCGATAGTCAGTGGTGTTATTGACAACAGTCATTTAGTGCCTGTGTGCTGGAGATAAGCGCCTGAATTAACTGAACCTTTTGAATTAACGGACCCTCTGATTTTCAAAAGTGTTTTTCGAAATTGTAAACTGCTTAGTCTACTAGATAGTGAGACAGCAGTCTTGTGGGGAGTTTCAGTTGTTTATCATTTTGTCGGCAGGTGTATTTCTCAAACATGAGGGAATCCTGCTTTCTTTTTGTCCGTGTTCGAACGTTTTTGGGTGGCACACATGGGTTGCTACATTTGTTGCAGTATATGTTTAATTAGCATATACAGACTTACTTAAAATGTACCGTGAGGTCCATACAAGATCGTAGTGGCCATAGTTAATGTTAGGTAAAATTATACAGCCTCTTTTAAGCAGTGTAAGAGGCATGTATACGTTTTTGTGATAGTACATTGGTTACAAATCACAAAACAGCAGTTAACTTCATACTACATGTAAGAGGCAATGTATTGCATATTACTGTGTTCACAGTTCTCAAGACTTTTTGAAATGTTGAAAGCTAGTTTCGGTTTAGACACCGCTGTATGATTGCTTCACATGTTGTCTCTTCCCGTTTTAAGATGACATTTAACATCAGCCTATCTGAGTAGGGAGGGCTGTATATTTATGTTACATGTATACATTTTTATTTCATGTAAGGAAACATGTCAGCATCTTATTAAAGTGTGAGGGAGCTGAGGAAATGTTCAACATTCTGTTAATTACTGGAGTTTTGAATTCTATCTCAGTCTGTAAACACAAGCAGATAAAGTCAATAACAGAAATGCACTTTGTTGCAATTTTGCACAGCAGACTTGCATGTAAAGGTAACCTTTTTTGGTTAAAAATTATTTAAAATCAGTTTTTGGACAAGTACACAACCAGCTAGTGTTCAGGGGCCTCATTTATCAGCGCTGCGTAAGCCAGATTTCATGCTCACGTTTGGATTTACTTACGATGAAATTAACGTGAGCATGTGCGTTGGTCTGCGCCAACCCTCTTAAAGGGATAGTTCACCCAAAAATGAAAAATGTATGTTTATTAGCTTACCCCCAGGGCATCCAAGATGTAGGTGACTTTGTTTCCTCAGCAGAACACAAACGAAGATTT
>JAUMHQ010000085.1:8692228-8707583 GCA_032361165.1 Enteromius paludinosus
ACATGCATGTGTTTGTATTTATATATACTTAATAAATATACACAGCACATACAAACATATTATGCAAAGAAAACTTTATTTTGGATGCGATTAATCATTTGACAGCACTAAAATACATAAATTAATATATTTGTATACATGTATTTTGGGGTGGAATGTGGCCAAAAATTGCAATTTGCCCTTTTAAGACAAGATAATGAATCCCAACAAACTGTTCCCTCTCTCCCTCAAAAAAAGAAGAATCTCTTTGTATGCAGCCTCATCACATTTATATGACAACTAGCATACTTGTACATACAGCAGGGTCCATAAATATTGGGACATAGACACAATTCTAACATTTTTGGCTCTGTACACCACCACAATGGATTTGAAATGAACCGAACAAGATGTGCTTTAACTGCAGACTTCAATTTGAGGGTATTGGAACACCTGGCCACACCTGGCCATGGAACAGCTGAGAAGCCAATTGTCCCATTACTTTTGGTCCCTTAACAAGCGGTAGGCACAAATGCAAACTGCTGTAATTCCTACTCTGTTCACCTGATTTGGATGTAAATACTTTCAAATGAAAGCTGATCAGTCTGCAAATAAACACACATCTTGTTCGTTTCATTTAAAATCCAGTGTGAATTGTGTCGATGTCCCAATATTTATGGACCTGACTGTATCTATTTTTATGTATGAAAGTTAGAAATAAATGCTCCTCCTCCTCAATTTCCTAACAGTGTTTTTTTTTTTATTATTATTATATTTATTTTTCTTTTTTCTTTTGCACCCAAGGTCTGTGCATGCCAGGTGCGGGCCACAGGGAAGATGTACGCCTGCAAAAAGCTTGAGAAGAAACGCATCAAAAAGAGGAAAGGCGAGTCCATGGCACTGAATGAGAAGCAGATTCTAGAGAAAGTCAACAGTCGGTTTGTTGTAAGCATTTGAAATACTTATTTTACTCAATCTTGTGCGTGTTTTGTTGGAGAGTCATCTTATCTTTTTATCTCTTCCGCACTTATGTTTTCTACAACTAAACATGAAGTCGCTGTAGTTCTGACTTCTGTTTTTGGGCTGATTAGCTCACAGAGGCCCTGCTTTTATCATTTCCTGTGAGATCACAACTGAGTTCTCATTCTGGTTCTTTAGAATTTAGACCAATTAAAGGCATAGTTCACCCAAAAATGATAATTACTCATGTTGTTCCAACTCTTTGTTCACTCTTTGTTTTTTTGTTTTTTTACATTTCCTGAGAGCTCTCTGATCCGCCATAGGCAGCAAAGGATCCTAAGGCTCAGAAACGTAGCAAGGACATCCAAGTGGCATCAGTGGTGCATCCGTAATTTTATGATGCTATGAGAATACTTTTTGTGCACGAAAAAAAACATAATTCAACAATTTTTTGACTTTATTCTCCACATAGGAGATCCCTCCAATGGCTTCCAGTCAAATACAGGATTCGGTACAAGTTACTGTTATTTGTTTTTAAAGGTTTAAATGGTCTTCCACGAGACAGGGGGGTGAGTAATTAATGACAGAATTTAAATTTCTGGGTGAACTATCCCTTTACGGCATGGAGATCTGGGACCGTATTCAACAACACTAGCAGGAATCGACTGTAAAAAAGGATCCAATTTTGGATGATGACATAAGCATTACCCAAACGCTGAATAGTTTCCTTATTTAAGAATATTCTCAGTTAAATGGAGATTAAATGGTTCAGTTCCTAATCGGAGTTTAATTAACATGAATTTTAAAGAGAATATATATAAGGAAACAAAGCGTCATCACAACCTTCAATTTAACATCAGTGTGTCGATAGACGTGTTTTGACAATAGTCAAATCGGCTGTTGCTGATGCCTTTGACGACAACACGATGATTAGGCTATTATTTTTATCCATCAAAAATATAAGCGCCTATCATTTCCAGCGTGGTGAGTCACTTCAGAAACTAGTGTCTGCGATCAGCTCCGGTGGTCGTGTTAGAGCCGTAAAGCGCCGCAGACGTCTGCAGTGTAAATAAGAGTAAGAGATTTATTCATCGTACAGTGTAGATCGCTTTACTGCTTATAACAGAGGTGGGGTTTTTTAAATAGCGTATAATACTCACACTAGATTGAAGTCCGTTATGATGTTCCTTTGTAAAATAAATGCTTTGCTCGGTTTGAACTGATGAAATGTTACCATTTGATTAACTGCTGGTCATCAAACATGAACTCTTCTGGAAGATTGAGAGACTTGCGAGTAAGAGTGATTCTTAGATTTAAGAAATTTGATAACTTGCTTTTATACTTAAGTTTATACTTAAGTAAAATTTCACAAATCCTCAGCACGTAAGACTAAAAAGGCACTCTTAGACACTTGATAAATACGGACCCTGGGCCCATATTCACAAAACATCAAGGCAAAAAGTAGCTCCTAACTTTTCCTAAAAATAGTTGGAGTGTCAGTCTAAATTTAGGACTACATCTTTGCTCTAAGGGTATTTCACAAAGCGTTTGAGAGCTAAAGCTAACTCTGAAATCTGTCAAATGTGTCCTAAGTCACAAAGACCAACTCACGACTATCTTAAAGTGACTGTTGCCTGCAATCTGCTTCAGAATATAAACATTTTAGATACATTTGATGATAAAAACCTTTAGGGTCCGGAGGTTATCCCAAATCTAAATTTTCCTTTGATTATATCCTTTAACCAGTCAGGCGAGAAGTAACAGCCGGTCTTGTGTCCAGTTCGCTTTTAAGTTTGCATGTCTTAACATCAGCCATGATTATTCTGCTCTGATTAAAAGGCTGTTTATATATGCACCTTTTTGTTCTTTTTTTCAATACAGGCTGACCATTACTGGAACATGTTCATGTATATTATATTGTTTAATTAGTGACGCATAGCCTGCATTTGAAAATCTTTTGACATCCAACAAAAAGTCCTTTCAAAACCTTAACATCATTTGGTAACTCCTGTTTTGATGAAATAATTACTGTATTTGGGGTTTGTTTATCCAAAGGCCTGACCTCGAGCGTGCTATTTTGAGTTATTTTCTTTGCCGGTTATTCTCAGGATTTTCTCTTAATTTATCCTCCATTTTTAGACACTTTCCCACACAGGCTGCATCAAATATGGGAATTCTGTTTTGTAACTGAACCAATGTACCTCTCTGTTTTCTCATGGAGGTGAGTCTTGCGTATGCATACGAGACGAAAGACGCCCTGTGTTTGGTGCTCACGCTAATGAACGGAGGGGACCTGAAGTTCCATATCTACCACATGGGAGAGGCAGGATTTGACGAGAAGAGAGCCGTGTTTTATGCTGCTGAAATCTGCTGCGGGTTAGAAGACCTCCATCGTGAGAGGATAGTATACAGGTGAAAAGATTCCACATACAACAACAACAAAGATAATTAAACACATTGATTTTATTCAAATGTTACTTCAAATGCTCTTTTTATTGTTGACTGACCAGTTTTCTTTGTTCATCTTCTATCAGGGATTTAAAGCCAGAGAATATACTACTGGACGATCATGGTTAGCAGCAAGTTTTCTTTGTGATTTCTTATGAAATTTGCTGGTTACTCTAATGGTAATTGGTATAGTAATCTTAAAGTGATAGTTCCCCAAAATATTCTGGCGTCAATTAATCACCCTCATGTCGTTCCGAACCCGTAAGACCTTTGTTCATCTATGTAACACAAATTAAGATTTTACGTTTTTGTGAAATCAGAGAGTTCTTTGACCTTTCATAGGCTGAAATGATGTCACATGGTATATTTTACCGATGTCCTTGCTATATTTGCTGTCAATGAAGCAGCAGAGAGCTTACGTATTCCATTGAAGTATCTAAATTTGTGTTTCAAAGATGAACAAAGATCTTTCAGATTTGGAACGACCTGAGAGTGTGTAATTAATGCCATTTTTAGGTGAACTACCCCTTTAAAGAAAAGCAGTGTCACATAGAATGTCACATTTTAAACTGTAGCATTAACGTTTGCCACAAGAGGGGGTAGAGTACATAATATTGTTTTTGAGCCATAAAAGTCAACATCCACATTTATAACATACAGTTAGATGTTAACTTTACAATTTATTTTGTTAACTGCCCTAGTTGACAGTAGTCAAAGTAGATCATTCGAGTGTATGATCTTGGCATATGAAGTTATAAAAAAAAAGTTAGTTTGTTTCCATATAATTCCATAAGTTGTTAGTAAAACTAACCACTGACAGACATCATTTAAGCTTGCTTATGGAAGAAATTAATTAACAAAGCTATGATGTTTCACTTCAGGTCATATACGTATATCAGACCTGGGCCTGGCTGTGCATGTACCAGAAGGTCAGACAATCAAAGGACGGGTCGGAACTGTGGGGTACATGGGTATGTATTTGCCTTTAATAGCATTCAGAAAATATCAGCAGCAGCTGGAAGAATAATTGTAATTTCAATATGTTTGTCATATCAGCCCCCGAGGTGGTGAAGAATGAGCGCTACACGTTTAGTCCGGACTGGTGGGCTCTCGGCTGTCTTCTCTATGAGATGATCGAGGGCCAATCACCCTTTCAGCAGCGCAAAAAAAAAATCAAGCGAGAGGAAGTGGAGCGGCTAGTGAAAGAAGTGGAAGAAGAATATTCCAGCAAGTTCTCGGAGGATGCCGAATCACTCTGTAAAATGGTTAGTATGCAAACAATAATGAATTATTTAATCCAATTATTAATTACAAGCTATGCCAAATCTAAATTATTAATAGCAATTAAAAACTTATTTCTGAGAAAAATTGTCAATTCATGTTTGAAATGTGCATAATGGAAACACCCATTTAAGTTGGCTATATAGTTCTGAGATGCTTGCAGAACACATTTTGAAAATCATAATGCGATAGTTCATACAGAAATTAATATTCTGTCATAATTTCCTCCCCCTTGTGAGTTGTGTAAGGTGAACATCATTTTTGTCCATACAATGGAAGTTAACGGAAACTGAAACTTTTTAGTTACTTACTTTCTTACATTCTTTTGGCAAATGATGATGGAATTTTCTTTTTTGTGTGGAAAGGAAAGGTTTTAAATAGTCATTTGAAGTTTAAACATACATATTAATTTTTTTTCTAAGCCTGTAATGTTAATATGGTATTTAAAAAAATATAAATAATAATAAAAAAAGAACATTTTTTGAACCGTTGTCAAAAAGTGATTAAAGATTATTTATTTTTTTCCCCCTTAGCTGCTAGCCAAAGACCCCAGTGAGAGGCTTGGCTGTCAGGGGGATGGAGCCACAGAGGTGAAAGCCCATCCTATTTTTCGTTCCATCAACTTTAAGCGGCTTGCAGCAGGCATGCTCGAAGCACCCTTTATTCCAGACGTAAGTGTCTTCTGAGATCTTCTCTAATGTGGACACATTTTTAGGGAATATCAACCCCAGCTATTATTGCTATTACTATTGCTTGTTCACTGTTTAAATCATTTGTTGATTCAAAAATAAGTCTGCTTCATGTCGTTTAAAACCATTTTTTTCTTGGAACATAGAAATTTTTAATAATGTACCAGTTGATCTTTTCTTTGGATTTACTTTTATTGATAAAACACATTTGTGTAAAGAAAAGAAAGTGTGACTTGCAAATGATTTGTTCATGAATCAGACATGGCATCTGGTGCGAAGTATGACATGCTTTTATGTCTGTCCCAGCCTCAGGCCATCTACTGTAAGGATGTGTTGGACATCGAACAGTTTTCTACAGTGAAAGGGGTGGAATTGGAGCCCAAAGATGACTCCTTCTACAGCAAAGTATCCACTGGAAGCGTTCCCATCCCCTGGCAAAATGAGGTCAGATCACTACCCAGAATAACCTCAATAAATGTTTTACCATGCACCCTGATTGGCGATTTACGACAAGCATGCAATAAAACGGAAATTAACATTGACTTTGATAATGTGTGCAAACAGACTTCAGTCAATGCAAATATGTGATTTCTTTTCTTGACATGCATGTAACCCAGCCATTATGAAATTAACTGCCTTTTATAATTGGTCTGGTTTTAGATCAACCCGAACATGATCTGATGTGTTTCTTAACTTTACATAAGATGCATGCTAGCAAAATAAAATAAACAGGAACACCTAGAAATCAGCATGAGAAACAACACAGTGGTTGAAAGGCTACAGTCTAAGGCAGAGGTAGGCAACATCGGTCCGGGAGTGCCGGTGTCCTGCAAGAGTTTAGCTCCAACCTTCAAAGAAACTCACCTGCTTGGAGCCCTAGTCATCCCGAAGACCTTAATTAGCTTGTTCAGGTGTGTTTGATTAGGGTTGGAGCTAAACTCCAAGGACCGACGTTGCCTACCTCTGGTCTAAGGGTTAGCACAATCTCTCTTTTGGTGTTAAAATAGTACTGTCAGGATTTACTGAAGATGCGCAGTAAGAATTAACGCTGAAAAGGCATTTTTTTGCGCTTAACCTTTTTGAATGTACATTTGTAGGAGATTCCCTTTTAGACACACAATTTATGGGAGGAGAGTATTAAAATGAATCACACAACGCGATTTACTAAAGTTTGCACTCGTCAAAAATTACTGGTATTTTGCGCCATTATTTAACTTCTTAAAAAAGCATGTCTTAAAGCAGGTGGTAATTTGTGGTGGAGCTGGCTGTATCTATTTTTAATGTGCGGATTGTTAGTAAATCAGTGGCAGATCTTTTCATCTGTGTTGTAAAGTAAATCTAAATGGAAAATTGCTGTTTAATCGTAAGAATTCCAGAATTGTAAGGTTTAACAGACTAAAGTATTAAAGAAGGCCAGCATGCATCACCAGAGAAAAGTCTGCTGCTTCATCGGAAGATCGGCATATAGCAATGTGATGTAAAATTACCAGCTCAAAGATTTAAAAAACTGTATTCGTAGTTATTCATAGTTTCAAGAAAATTGTGTGTTTAAATTGTGAGGTGAATGTATATCTAACTTAACATTATACGATTAAGGGTGATAGGGACATTGTAATTTTAATTAGAATTTGTTATTATTTAAATACAGTTTTTATTTACTATTATGTTGCTTAATTACTTGCTGAAATAGATTTAGTGGAAATAAAAAGTCTACGCACCTCTGTTAAAATGGCAGGTTTCTGAACAAGATAAATAATTTCAAAACCTTTTTCACTTTTAATGTAAAATATAACCTGTACAATGGAAATCTTTTATGAAAGATGAAGTAAAAATAAGAAAAAATGTGGTTGCATAAGTGTGCACACCCTCTTATAACTGGAGACATGACTGTGTTCAGAATTAAGCAATCACATTATACCTCGTGTTAAATAGGAGTCACATCTTACAGCCAAAGCCATGGTCTGCAAAGAGCTTCCAAAGCAGAATTGTTAGAAGGTATCAGTCAGGTGAAGAGTACAAAAGCATTGAATATACCATGAAACACAGTTAAAACAGTCATCGTCAAGTGGAGGAAATATGGCGCTACAGTCATATTACCAAACATATTCCCTCCACAATGTCTGAAAAGATGAGATGAAAACTGCTCAGGAAGGCAGTCAAGATGCCTCCAGCTAATTTCTGGAATGTACTGACTGTGTAGTACATGTAACAACAATCTCCCATATTCTTCACATGTCTGGGCTATGGGGTAGGATGACAAGAAAATAATCTTGTCCGTTAAATACCAGTGAACCTTCAGGCTTCTGCTAGAGAGCTAAAGATGAAAAGGAACTTCATCTTTCAGCAGGACAACAACCCAAAGCACACATCCTAATCAACAAAAGAATGGCTTTACCAGAAGAAAATAAAATGTTTGGAAAGGCTGAACCCGAGCCCAGACCTGAATCCAATTAAAATATAATATTGCCAAGATGTCAAGATGTGTAATGCTGATAGAGTGCTGTAATAAAATCAAAGCTGCTTCAACAAAGTATTAATTTATGGGTGTGCACACTAATGCAACTACATTATTTTACTCCTTTAATTTTACTTCTCCCCACCTACAAGATTTCAGTATGTGTTCACTGGTCTCACAGGTTATAGTTTGCATTAAAGATGGATTTTTAATCTTTAACTTTAATCTTTGATTAAAGACCTTTTTTTTTTTTTATCCACTGTATATTTCTGGTTTTGAGTTTGTTGTTTTTTTATTTATTTATTTGTATTTAAATAGCTGTTGTTATTTTATTTTTTTAACTATTTTAGTTTTAGTTTTATTTCAGTAATCCAAGTTTAAATGGAGTTTTTCATGTAATATGTTTATTTTCTGATAACAACATTTGGTTGGTTAGTTTGACTTTAATTCTGAGTGTGTTATTTGATTGGTCCATTCAGATGATAGAGACGGAGTGCTTTAAAGAACTTAACATCTTGAATTTGGATGGCACTGTACCCCCTGACCTGGACTGGAGAGGTCAACCCTCACCCCCACCCAAACAGGGCTTATTGCAAAGACTCTTTGGCCGGCAGGTGAGATTTCCTCACAGCCTTCTATTATTTATATGCAGTGGGGGTTTTTTCTCCAAGGCATTATTGTATGTTCCATTAGTAAATTAGGTTGCTACAGCTCAGCCAAAGTGTATCTGAAACTTTTTGTATCCTATTTGATACTGAAATCGTATATGGCTCTGCAGGCGATTCTTGTAATGAAATAAAATCGATATGCAGGTTTTCTTCCCCCTTTTCCTGCTGTATAAATAAGCCTAATCCCAATTCTGCCCCTATGCCATCCCCTTCACCTGGAATACCCCTACTATAGCGTAACACATCGTCTAGCTTCTACAAGACACACACCTATACTGGTGTGCATTAGAGCCTTTAATAACCATTCTATATTCCGTTTCCACATTCAGGAGCAAATAAACTTATCAACACTGCCCCGCAACTTTTATTAATAACAGTTTAAATACTGAAGCGCTAAATTATATTTAGCAGCAATGAGAGGATTAAATCGCTGTTTTTGAAGTACACCCACTCCGAGAGACACTTTCAGTACAGTATCTGTGACGTGATCACCCTGAGCATACGTGAAAGTATGAAGTTTCATTTACATGTTTTTTTTATTATGTTGTCATGTTTTTATTGTGTTTCATGTTAGTTAGCTGTTGGGTTGAGATGAATTGGATTGGAATTAAAAACATGATTTTTGGGAATTGTTAAAAACTGTTATCTGGGGGGCTTTTTTTGAACTCTTCGTATGTTGCGGCACAGCATGCAGTCAGTAATGATTTAATTTTTGAAAACTTTCATTATTTTTTATTTTTTTATAAAATTACCTTAAAACAAATTATTACTTTTCATTACATTTTTCAATTAAATGGCAAAAATGATTTTGTTTGAAGGTGTTTCTCGTGCTTCCTCCTACACCTCCTGTCACAAGAAAGAGGTTAGTTTAGGGTAAGGAGTAGAAATGGGATTAGGCCTAAGTCAGGTAAATGAAATGATTCGTATAATATACTCTGATTTGCCTTGCTTCTCAGGTTTATTTGGACTTGTAGGCTTCTTTAATCAGAATGTAAATGGAAACAAATTAGTTGTACAGACAAAAAGAAGAATGCCTGTCATTGTGAAATGGTAGGAACATCATGTAATGGTTTGACAAATGCTGTCTTGTTCCTGTGTTGTAATTTTTCCTACCGAAACAGGAAGTTTGGGCTCGTGCTTTTTTTCTTTTTCTTTTTTTATAATAAATAAATAAATTAGAATTTAAGGACACACTTACAAATCATTATTTCCTACTGTTAATGCTAGGCTGACTGTGTTTGCTAGAAAGAGAGTGTGCACATCTGTTAAGTGTTTGAGTCTACTTTTATCAGAACGCTAGCATGACCTCAAAGCTAAGAGACAACCCTTAATTCTTTGATTCCTGATTCTTTTAATGCTATGTGAAAATGTCTGTGTTTGACTGTTCATTTGTCTATGCTGCCCCCGCAGGACTGCTGTGGAAATTGCAGCGACAGTGAGGAGGAGCCCACAAGGCTGTGAAGGCGTGGCCTGGCTGTGGCTCCTCCCCTACACCACTGAGGATCTCATTTGTTTACAGTTTTTGCACATTTGTATTTTTAAGATAGCTCTATATAAACATTGGAATGTATATTTTCACTATATAGCCATGCAGTGTATCTTATTTAAAGTCAATGAAATGACAACACAATTAGTGTGACGTATAGAAAGGACAGATCATTCAACACTGCTCAAGTCTCAAAACCGGTTGACCCAACCGATCCTGTACATCTCTTCAGTATGTTTTACAGCCTCTTTGCGCTTTTTTTTTTTTTTTTTTTTTTGTTCTTTCTTTTTGTTTTTGTTCTTGTACTATTTCACACATGTACAGTATGCACTCTGAATATTTGTTTTAGATGCGGGGAGCAAAGGAAATTTGCTTTTGCAGATATTTTTATATTTATATTTTGAATTTTATTTTCTTATGGTAATCTCGACAATCAAATGACACCATTTGTATAAAACAGTGCTAAATGTGCATTAATGGATTAAAAAAAACAAAAAAAAAAGGAAGTAACTATAAAACGGAGGGAAATTTTAACATCTTAAATTCTTTACCAGAAGTCTCAAATATGTCAAGTTACTTAGCTATAGGTACCTAGAAAACCAAATAGACGTGACTAAAGTGCATATATGTACAGAAACAGAAAATGTTGTAAATATGCGACACTCATCTGTAAAGTCTTCAGTGCGTCTTCCTGCTAATTCTTCTCTAGATAAGGAAAAACATCCTGATTAGACAGTCCGGAGTGGCCCATATGTTAAAAAATTAGTTAAATCATGAGGCATTATTTTCTATTTATGATTTATTCCACAAAATGACTTGTAATAACATGACACATTAATTTGTCATTCCAGTTTGAAGATCCTGATCCTGTTTTACACTGCACACGTAAGCAGACCGTAAGCAGCGCATATATTTTCTTGGCGCTCATGATTTGAATATTCACACTGGACTCTGAAGTGATGCGGCAATGCATTGCAGAGCAGAAGCAGCAGTATTTTTGGCCAAAATATGCATGTTGACATGAAAAAAATCACCATAAAATGATAAAAGTGATGTCATTAAATGACTTGCAGCACTGCTGGAGAAATTCAATTCCTGAAAGGTGTTTAAGCATGTGAAAATGATTACAGGTACAGCTTAAAGGGTTAGTTCACCCCAAATTCTGTCATTAATTACTCACCCTTGTGTCGTTCCAAACCCGTAAGACCTTCATTCTTCTTCGGAACTCAAATGAAGAATCCTGAGAGCTCTCTGACCCCGATCCACGATCAAGGATATTGGTAAAACTGTCCATGTGACATCATGGGTCCAACCGTAATTTTATGAAGCTACGGGAATATTTTTGTGTGCAAAGAAAACAATGAAAACGTAATCGGTGCTGTTTATGTTCAGCATGCGTGCGCTTTCTACTAAACCTAAAAAAACGCTAATTACATTTATGCTTACCCGCCAAAATGGCAAAATACGGTAACTCCAATATGATTCTTGTAGATTGGTAAAATTACAGTTGAACCCTTGAGTTTACATGGACGGTTTTACTGATGTCCTTGATCGTGGTAATATCATTGCTGTCTGTGCAGGGTCATTTAATCGAAAATATCTTAATTTGTGTTTTGAAGATTAATAAAAATTCTTACGCGTTTGGAACGATATAAGGTTGAGTAATGAATGACAGATTTTTAGTTTTTGGGTGAACTATCCCTTTGAGTTTAAGATTCATTTACTGTATATTATATTATATGGTAAGTGTGGGAAGGGAAAACTGTAGCATCACGGCGGAGTATGCTGCGCATTATAAATGAAAGCATGTGACAAACGTGGCAGATAGCGGTCAGAGGAGTCTGCGTAAGACGGACAAAACTACTTTTTTACTGTAGGATACAAGCCACATTTCAGATGATGGAATGAAAGCACAATGAGCATGTGCTGTTTCTGCTCTTCATATGCATAGTTTAGCACTGCTATTAGTGTGAAACAGACGTAATACTCAACTGATGCTCAGCACGCCATCATCAGATAACAGTTCAATGTGCTTCTAGACATTAGAAATGTTATTTCATGTTTTAAAAGTAGAAATGCTTCTTTTTTTTGTAGGTCAAACTAAAATTAATTTGCCAAAAAAGAAATGTTTGCAATCACAGTAAGCTCTTTACGTTTTCAGTTGCTTGGAAACATGATGTCTTGGGAACCCTGTTGTAAATTTGATCTTGATAGATGCACTTAAGACCAAACCAGTTACATTTTTGTCCTCCATCTTCATAGAAGGTGCCTTTTTGAAGTATTAAGGTACTCATCATTAGGTCTTTTTATTCAGATGTCATATTTTTGAGTTCGCTTAGAATTTTGTGCACACACTTTCTATTTCCTTTGCTGTTGTTTTACCTCAAACACATTACTGTGCCCTGTGGATGTTAACCTTTCGAAACAAAACTTGTGAATTCTTACGTTGGACATCGTAGTAAATCGCCAATGCTTTGGGACTTTGTATTGAAGCCTAGCTGAACGCGAAACATCGATGACCTGCAAACTCAAGGGTCTGTAAAACAGGAAGTCCATGGAAACACCATCAGCTAGTGACGCGGTGGCTCCTTGACTGTCGACACATTTCTCATCCATCTGCAGTTTACGTTAATTCTCTTGGATACATTCAAATACATTCCAGTCTCTACCGCACTGTACAGTTGTGAATTTGATTTGAGTTTTTTGTTCTTACTTTTTGTTTATTTAGCAATAATGGATTTTATAAGTATAACTACTATATAAATGTGTATAAATTGATAACATTTTGAATCTCGAGTAAGACGGAACTTAGTTTGACTCAATGTTTTCCTGAGCCAGGCTTTTAACACTGTTAAGTGATCGTTTCTGTCACAGTTATACATTGTTTGTTTCTTTTGTGCAATGCACTGATATTTTTTTGTGTGTACAGTATGTGTGCCTAAATGCTGTATGTATGAGTGTGTGTGTGCTTTTACCTGCACTGCATGTGCCCATGTTTTTTTATTTTGTTTTTTTTACCGTAACCACTAATGAATGCCTTTTTTCCCTTTCTTCTTCTGTTTTTGCCCTGAATCAGTGAAATGTTACGTTCTAGGGGAGCTTTCAGTGTTTGTTTCTTATATAAGAGGAAAGACTGAGAACTTCAGGTTCACTGATATTAATGTTATCTATTAGTAATGCCAGTTATTTCAATATCCTAGATTTCACGTTTACCTCAAGGCAGTGGTGAAGCTAAACTCAAAATTTCTTACAAAACAAGACTTGTACTGAGAATTAGACATGCCAGTGCTTTAGAGTTCTGTGTCAAACTTCCAGCCACCTTTGTCAGTGTTATTAATTCATTTCAGTTGTCAACAATAAAAACAGACCCTGTGATATGAACTCTGTCATTTTAGTATTTCTATTGTTGTTTTTTCCAAAAAGTAGAACCACATGAGATTATTCCTACATCGTATAAGCTTCAAAGTGTATGGTGTCAATTTAAACATCGTGTTCCATTAACAAACGGCATGCCATTGAGGGCTATATAATCTTTTTAGGTTTTTTACGTAACTGTGTAATGTGCTGATATGAGTAAAGAATGGTATAACTGGAGAATCTGGCCATTCTTATTTCAAAAGGAGGTTTAATTTGTCAGTGTGCCATTGTTATGTTCACTTAATATTGAGTTGTTTTGTTGATAGTGACTTAATTGTAATTTTGTAAAAACATCTGTATTATTTTTTCTTTTTTTTTGCATAATATGTATGTGGAAATCCATAGCCCTTTCATTTAAGGCCAGAAGAATGTTTTGTTGCAATGAAACCTTGTCTTGTACCTATTTATCCCTGTTCTTGAAGCCTTATTTGTATGTAATAAAAAAAAAAAAAAAATGGTTTCGGGATTGCACATTAAATACAAATTTGTTGCTGCATTCAATAGTTAATTCTCACTCAGGTTACTGCCATTATGTATGTTTTTATTTGATTAATATTCATACAGAGCCTTACTGATAAAGTAATGTTAAGTTTCGGGGTTTATATTTGTCCATTTTAAAGTTGCATAAAAGACATGCCACTTGGAACGTTGCTTATAGACTTTGGTGTAAATTTGTATTGATGATGATAATGACAGTGAAGGAGTTTGTTGAGTAAATGTTTGTGTTTTGTCAAAGCACTGATGCTCATTTTCCCTCGGTTTAGTTTCTGCTGTCTGTGTCCTGTGAAGCCTGTACATTGCGCATAGCCTCTCATGCAGGTCTTCTGTGTAACAAACAGAATTTTGTTTGTTTTCCTTTTTTTCTGCAGTAGTATTCAACTTCAATAAATTTTAATTTGGTTAGTTTTTGTGTATTTGTTGAATTTACTTCATATTTGAATCCATATTTGAACACTATAGCAATGCCCAAGCTGCTGTACCATTAACACCACTTTATTTTTCTGACATAAATGTCCATTGTCTATTTTCAATAGTGTAGCGATGCATTAAGGACAACTCGCAACAGGAGGGAATTCTAACAGCTACTGTATGCATAAGGATAGTAAACCCAATGAAATATCTCTCATGCCTCTTGAAGTGTCAAAAACTGCTAGCCACACACAGATTTAAACTATATATTTTACAAAACAGCACCATAGTGGGGTCTTTATTTGGGGTGTACACTCACGGTCAAGAAAATGTAATTCTAAACAATGTAATTTTATTTTGTTTATTAATGTTTTTACTTCACATTTTTGGAGAATTTATCAAAGTTTTAAAGATGTATTAAAATTTAAACAGGCAAACTTTTTTCTTCAGTACAAAAACATTGACAAAAATTTATTTTATGGTTATAATTGTGATTTCACAATATGCAGATATAAGTCAAGCTGAAAAAACTTGCAAAAAAAGCTCTGCAGCCAACTGGTAATTTTTTATTTATTTTTCATTTTAAAACTGCATATTCCAAAAGATCCTTCAAATCTTTCACCAAGCCAATGTCAAACGATCCATGTAATCTCCATGAAGAAAAATATAAATGTGGGTCTTTTATACATTTTTTGCATAAAGAGCTGTTTTTGTATACAAACCTACAGTATGTAACAAAAAAATGTTTTTTCATATAAATTGTAAAAAAAAGTATTATTTTTTTTTTTTGTTTAGCCCAATTATTGTATTACAAAATAATATTTTGTTGCTTGGTAAATAGTGTTGCTCTGCAGCCATCTACTGGTAAAAAATTATTTTATTTTATTTTAAAACAGCATTTTCCAAAAGATAGGCAAAAGTCTTACACTAAGCCATGTCAAATGATCCATGCTATCCCCATGAAGGGAAAAAAATTATATATATGTATACAGTACAGGCCAAAAGTTTGGACACACCTTCTCATTCAATGTGTTTTCTTTATTTTCATGATCATTTACATTGG
>JAUMHQ010000085.1:8713645-8734302 GCA_032361165.1 Enteromius paludinosus
TTATGTCCATGTACTGAACTGTTATTATTCAACCATGCCAAGATAAATTCAGTTTTCCATTCTATGGCACCTTTAAGTGCTAGAGAGATGCAAAATCATTGGTGAGTAAATTTCCCTCTCAACCTTCTGTGAAAAGAGGTATTGATGTTCCCATATTCCCAATGCTATTTGTCGTGCCCTTCAAACTGAGTATATTTGCTTGGCTACTAGCACAAAGCTAAAATACTGCATCTTCTCCTAAGCACAGAACAGAGATAAGCAGGTAAAAGTGATACAAATGTATAAGAGTAGTTGTATAGCTGTGAAAATGTTTCCATGTTTCTGCTCTATAAAGAAAATGCTTATAGCTCAAGGTTGATGTCTCTAAACTGCTTTACACAGAATGTATGTGATGTCTCAAAATAAAAAGCAAAACCAGACTCTCTGATGTCTTTTATTCATCTACAGGGCCAGCGAGGAAAGAGGCTGTTGTTCAGAATGACAACAAAGACCACTTCAAGAAGGTTTTGCCCAAGACTTTCAAAAATGAACACCGGCATTGATGGTGTCCACAGCATACCAGAATTATTTAAATGAAGTAAGAAGTGTGTAGAGAGACTAGATCTAAAATTAAACACAGACATTGCTCTCCGGTAAAGAACACATCAAACAGCATTTTTGTGCATGGTACTAATAGAACGTCCATTGTCTGTCAGCGGGAATTTAGTGATTGCAAATCACACTGTAGATAGTTATGATTCACCTCTGAGCTTTATAAATTCCAAATAGGAAAAAATACTTTAGGAATAAAGGCTCCTGTTGCAATCAGTTTTCCAACCCTGGAGGCACCCCATCACTAATATTCTAGAATAGAATATAATATAACTTTTTCTAATTAAACACACCCAATTAAACGTATTAGTTTATTAATAGAAACTCCAAACCCTGAAAAGGATGGGTCAGTCAAGGGAGAAATCCAAAATGTGTAAGCTCTATGTTGGGGCACCCCCAGGAACAGGAGTAGAACACATCGCTATACAGAATGTTTTGAGCATAATTCTATGTTTGTCTACGTGTTTTTAAGCGTATTCCCTCCTATACAGAATGGTATTGAGCAAATACCAATATGTTTGTTCCTCTACAGGAGTTTCTTGAGCATGTTCTTACATGCAAAATGTTCTTGAGCATGTTTTCTCCAACCCAATGGGTAGGAGTAGGGTTGTGGGGTAGATGCGTATCATTTTTACGCGAAAACTGCGAATCAAAAGTCCTTTTTTGCGTAGCAGTGCTATGAATTTATGTTTACTCTCCCAGGTAAAATATTCTTGAGCATATTCTTTCTTATGCATGAGGCTCTTGAGCAAGTTCTTTCCATACGTAATGATCTTGAACATGTTCTCTCCTGTGCTAAATGTGTGAAGGACGCTCTTGAAAATGTTCTTTCCAATACAGAACTCTCTTGGCCAAGCATAATCCTATACAGAAGTTTCTTGCACATTTACTATATTCAAAAACTTTTTGGTTACTGAAAATAGGCCTATATGTCCGGAAAGAGTCTTTATCTTACACGATCCGTCCATGTGAAAAAAAAAATATTTAAAGATGATTAAAAAGCCTGCACCTTAAATAATCACACCAACAAACAATCCTATTAAGACGAATCCCCGTGCCACTTCGATCGCTTTGTTCTACAAACAGTTAAAAAGGAGGAGCGATCATGTCAGTTTGTTTGGAGAACCGTTATTCTCAATTAGATGCACAGAGTCCTCGTGACAGCAGCAGCGCATCGCGCGCGGAGTGCCAATGTGGGTGTTTCATGACGCGCGCGCGTCAATTACAGGTGTCCATTAACCACCGCGCGCATCACGACCTCGAGGAATGACGCGGAACTCGAAACGCTTTCTGTTTACCCAGGTACATTATTGAAGACACGAAAGAACACGCTCCTCTATGAACAGGTCTGCTGTTAACATTCTGTGCCACTGACAACTACCGCAACTTTATTTGGATTGAGTCACGTCCAGTCCGTTGAAACGGTGTCACGCGTCTGAAAATGAACTCATCGTGACTGCAAGACCCTTATCATGTAAGTACGAGCTTAGATGCATATGTATTTGTTTCAAATTACGAACATGTGATCTATTGGTGGATAAACATATTACGAAAAGGCAAATGTAGTATACGCCTAATTAAAGCTCAGTGGTGATGCAGACAGATGCAAACATTTTCATGTCCTTGATTTGTTTTTATTTTTATTTTTCCCTTTACTGTTCGTAAAATATAATACTTTGTCCATCTGTCATTTCCAATTGCGCACATTTTTCCACAAATATCACCCACCTGAGAGACTGCACATCACAGCATGGATAATAAACGACGGGTATAACTGGATTGTTTATTTATAGATTAGTTTATTTGGAGATATAAGCTTACCAAAGATTAAATGCGCGGGTTCAATGCTGTAAATAAATGTACTTAATTTTTTGTTAAATGTATTTGGTTATTTCAGAAAGCGTTGCATAATTTTAATCAACATAGTATTTATTTATTCATTTATTCATTTAATGTAGCCTATTTTTAAGACCCATAGAATATTATGCAGTGCATTATTGGTTTACATCAATGACATTGATAATAGGGGACATTATTGAGGTTAGGCAAAGTCACATTTCTGTTTCGGTTAAGTAAGAGGCGATGACAGCCTTCTCCTCATTCATGTAAAAAAACAAAAAGGCAGTGTTTAATACTCTGACCATTCCTCTAAACTGCATGCCTACCAAGGTAGGTAGTTATGTCAAACAAAACTCACACTAAATCAGAGATTGAGGGTTTCTCAGATTTTAGGAATCAATCGATATTTATTAACCGATACTTGTCTCTAGTGTAATGCTGCTGCGATAGTTCTTTCAGGTAATCTATAGGTTATGTCCTCCATAGATGACACAACTAAATCCATTTTAAGGCAGTATGTTGATGCAGTCAGAAATGGATGACCACTTGCAGTAGCAACAACAAAAAGTAAATGCCCAGGACAAAGATTTAATTTATTTCCTCAAGGTCACCAAGATCTAATTTGGATACAGCAGGTCATTTGACTAGATCAGAGCTGGTTATGTAAGTTGTCTTAATCTTACCCAGAAAATGGCATTTTGTTTGTCATGTTGAAAGTCATTTCTGTTCCAGCGTCTCAAAATACATTAGTCAATGAATATTCATGCTTTAAATTAACAATATTTGTCGAAAACTATGTGTACTCCCACTCTCTCAATGTACGAAATTGATACCTACCCCCTAAAGTCATTTTGCGAGTTGTGCTTGAACAGCTGAGGTTAATTATGAAATGGGTCATTGTGTGTGAAATATTAAAGGTCTGTGTTTTGAAAATATGACAAGTTCATAACTTATGACGGTTGCCCCCTTCTATGTTCTTTCCTTTGTTGAGCAGCGTGACTGCAGATGTCCTCTGGAGATCTGAAGAGCCCTGATCTGCTCAGCAGAGGATCACAACACAGGAGGAGACCCAGGCACTGTGAGACTTTAGCATTCCCTCATTGCACCAGCTGTCAGGAAAAGAGCATCTGCAGATATTCAATTTCTCTAGTAAAAGAGGCCCTTGGCAGACCATCGGAAAGTGCCTCTTCAGTTTCCCTTTGAGAACTTTGAGAAAATGAACTCCGCAAACACTTGGATAGACTCTTAGTGGTATTAAACTTCAGCACTTGTAGAAATATGGTAGCTATGCGACTTGGTGAGTGAACTCTACAACGCAATCAGACCTTAAATCTTCCCACTGGATCCTGGAGGGCCCAAACCTCATCAAGGTGATAATCATGGTGATGTCGCAGGGCACCTATACATTTCTGGCATGCTTTGCCGGCTTCTGGCTGATCTGGGCTCTCATTGTCATGCTTTGCTGCTTTTGCAGCTTCGCCCAGCGTAAGCTGAAGCGCAGACGTGAAGAGAGGCTGAGGGAACAGTGCCTGCGGGCTCTGGAGATGGAGCCTCTGGAGTGCACTGGAGGGGGATTTCCCCCCCGGGAGCCCCCTCAGTTCTGCCCACCCATTCAAATGATGTCTCCACAGCTGCCTGTAACACATACTCTCCCTCAGGCAAACTGGACTGTCCCTGAAGGTAGGATGTTTAAACAAGTTTAATCACCCAATGCATTTTTGTCTGCAGTAAGAGATATGGGGACTATATTTTCAAAAGGATGTGGTTGAGAAGAATCTTCAGCTTCTGGTTCCTGGTTAGTTGTACATATTCTTTCACATTAATGTGTCCTTGGCCAATTATAATTTTGTTCCTACGTCCTACATCCTTCTAATATGCATAGTAATGAATCTATGAGAATACATTTGTAATCATGTTGACCTGTAAAGGTTTCCCCTACTTGAGATTTTAAGCTACATCCCTTAAACTTGGCACAGTCTGTTTTGACTCAGTCAGTCAATAACTAAACCCAGGATGCTACACCTTTATTACCACCTATTAATACATTAAGCATGTTGTGTTTCAAACAACAACAACTGCCCATCTTGAGCTGTACCACTCGAAACACCTCACACACTGAGGGCAGGCTGAGCTGCATTCTTTCATGTATGATATGGTAACAGTGAGTCTTGTGTGGGTGTTGTGTAGGCAGACGAGCACAGCACTGAGCTAGCAGCATTAGAGCCGGCTAATCATGTGCTTTGGCAGACAGGCAGACTGCCAGAGTTGGTGGATCCCTGGCTATGGGTGAAGAATGTCCCTTTAAACCTGTGCCAAACACACAGGATGGATGACCACACATTAAAACAAGGTCTGAGTAATAAGTCAGCTCACAAAAGAGTAAGAGTCAGAAAGAATTGTGCTCTTTAAAGATACTTTGTATCACTTTACAACAACAGGCTCATTATGTCCCCTGTGACGCCACGGGCACCATATGAGAAAATTCTATTTGTTATAATCTAAAGTTTTAAAAAATCGTCAGTGATTTTTAATATACTGTTTTAATGTTAGGTATAATTCAAATCACCATCTATGATATATAAATTTTCCCCAAAGAAAGCATTTAATATTGTATATGAATATACTCTAAATCACTATAAAGGACCTCTATGCTATAACATTGTTCTTGAGAAGGAAACATAAATGCAGTTTTTGTAAGTCTTATATACAGGTTGTATATCTTACATGCTGAACACTTTATAGTGACTAGAACGGACCTATTAATTAGTAGTACTGGCTAAGAAACATTTGTTTTAAACACCTAAAACACTAGGTATGAAACCCTTACTGAATTTGTAGAAGACAAAAAATAAATAAATATGGGCTATTATACACTAAAGAACTGAGGATCACACATACTCTCAAGTCGTTCTGAACACAACAAACTCACACACTGTAGAAATGTGCCTTGTTGCTAGGAGACACATGACAAATGAAAACAATGTGTGTTCTAAAATCGGCTCAAAATATCAAACATGTTTTGATATCCTCTGACTTCAAGGAATCATGGTCTGAAGCTAAAAAAGACTGCGCACGTAATATAATTTTTTTGCGAAATCTGTCAAAATGTGACTAAATTGACCAAAATCTGCAGACTGACTTTGACTTTGCCGTCATAAATGCATCATGTGATTTTTCTTTTGTAAGCTGTGTACGTCTTTTAGAAAACAAAAAGGGGTTTTCTATCTACAGAAGTCAACGGAATGCAAAAACCTTGAAGCTCAATATCTCAAATCTGCTTAGAACGAAGAGAGAACCTTATAATTCCAAGGTGGCATTTTGGAAGCTAGCATTGATGCACCAAAACTCCAAATTTGGGCAAAAATGTATTCCACCTTTTACTTTGGCAATACCCTTGAAACCACCTCAAATTCCCTACTAGCAGCATAGCAATGTGCTATCTATCCAGAACACCCTATAATCCTCCTTGCAACCACCAAAATGCTTTAGTCACCACTAAGCATGGAGATCTGCTTGGACAAGCACAATTTGCATTGAATGTCCAAATTTGTTGGGTTTGCTGTGCAGTTTAAGAAGCACTGCTTCCATTTGCTGCAGTCCTATGTCAGAACACATGATAATTAAGAAGAGCCTATAAGCTAAGTGCTTCCACATGGCACTGCTAGCCCCTAGGACATTTTGGGTTGGCTTTCATCTTCCATTCTGGTGAAAGCACAGAAGATAGGGGTAAAACACTGCCTAGTCGCAGCCAAACACATTCTTATCTCTGACCTCAATATACTTGTTTATCAGTTCCCTCCACAGGAGAAAATCTATCCAAGCTTTCATCTAGGAGTGAGAGGTGACCTTGGAAGCCATGATAAAAGCTTCAGTTCTTCCACCCTCCAGATAAAATATACAGAGTCCTCATTTATGTTGTCTAGAGTTGTTTTTTTTTTATCTGATAAGTTGTGTGATTGCAACCATTTAATGATGCCTGGGCTGACTTGGAAAAAGAAAGGGCCACAATATCTTGGGGTCAGAGGCTACAGTTCTAATAAGCTTCAATATGAAGGACTTTACCTCTTGTATATTTAGTGCTGCTTGCAGTGTACTTAATGTTCTTTTGTGAACCATTTGTTTTTCTCAGCAGATACAGATGTCTTTGGAAAACCTCCCTGCTATGAAGAGGCCGTGTTGATGGAGGACCCACCGCCTCCTTACAGTGAGGTTCTGGCGGACCCTAGGGGAGGAACTTACACCAAACCTTCATCCAGGTCCTCCAGAGAGCACCAGGAGACTGAGACCAGCAAGATGCCACCCATGACCGTGTTTCCAGAACGTGGCTACTCCTCCCTAATACGCCTACCTTCAGTCAGACGCTGGGACTCACTGGGACACCTCCTGTCCACTATGGACCTTAACCACAACAACCTGCCGGTTGAGCCTCAAGCCTCTGCCATCACCACCATGCCTCGTGAGGGCCGGACTCACACAGACTTGGGCTTGCGGGGACTCCGTGGTCTAGATCAACACTATGGCTTGCCCACAGCATTTCCTCTTTTGGGTCGGAGCACAGCAGTATGAGGCCACAAAAATAGACCTCCGGACCATTTCCTGAGATGAATACTCACAATGCCAAGTCATATAAGGTCTGAAGAGTCTACCAGAGGCATTTCGAACTCTGTCTTATGGGGGCCGCATCAGTTGAGGATGATTCAGCTTTGTTCAGAGGGTTCATTTGCAGATCCTTCATTTTCGCATTTCTCTCTCGTCCTCCTCCTTGCTCTCCGTGGCATCTCCGCCTGATGCAGAGCAGCAGCTATTATGTGAATGCTGTTGCCATGGCTCCCGGGAGCCGTCTGCAGCCCACCAACACCTCGCCCCTCACATCATCTCTTCTTCCTTTCTCATCTGCGGCTCACTGATATAATACAAATGACATTTCAAACCCTGTCTTTGTGACATGGGGTAAAATACAGAAGTGCAACATGGTGAAATGACAGTGGTAGGTCCGTACTGTAGCTACACAATGCTGCTCAGCTGTACAAAAATGTTGTTTCATAATCTGGGAGACAATACCTGGCATCTCTTTCTGGATTTTCTGCCAGTTCTTTTCTCGAGAAGGAGCCTGAACTTTGGGGGTGGAAGGAAAAGCTTCAAAGTAGTCACAAATCCTCAAAAGGAAGTTGGCTGAAGAACTGCAATTTAAAAAAACATGTCTGTAGTGTCCATTGGGAAAAACAAACTCGTCTCTCACAGCTTAAAGGGGTCATGAACTGCCTTTTTTATTATTTTGCACTGTTCTCTAAAGTCCCTCAAGATTTTTACATAAAAAACATCATAATTTAGATGTTAATTGGCTATTTTCTGTCAGGTTTTTAGTGGAGTGAGTGTAGATTCGTAAGAAAACACCCACTGCTATGATAGGCTAACAGTTGTGTCTGTTTGACAGTAGATTCTTCATAGACAAATGCTGCTGTGATTTAGGTTAAAAATGTATAAATATACAGTACATAATAAATGACCTCAGACAAAGCAATAGTGACCACGTAATGAAAACGGTTACTCACACTTGTGTGGTGCGAGATTACTGAAAATGCTGCATCGAATTGTGCTTTTTTTTTTTTTTTAAATGAATCCACAATAAAATGAAGTGAACAAAAGACCAAGTTCTTACTGACACGGTCTGGAACTTTGCTAAAATTAAAGTTCATCCACTCTTTTCTAATGTTAGGTTTAGAAGCACGACCATGTAAATACTGTGTTTTTCCACAGATTGGCACTGCACAGCATCTCGTTTTCTTCTGAGCATCTTCATCATTTGGTTTCTGCCTTCTGCATTTGGTTTGTCTCTCTCGTTATTTACGTTATATGCGCAATTGGTGGGCGGGGCTAAACAGTCAGCAATGTAGAAGCAGGGGTGCGAACGTGGTGTTTAGCCACACTATTACATCTAAGAGTGGCATATTCCACAACCTTTTTGGCAGTTTTGGCAGACTGGCTTCAATATAAGCGTATCAAGGACATTTTGAGTTCTGAAAACTTCAGTACAATGACCTCTTTTATGTCAAAAAATCAAGGGTTTCTCAGTTCATGGCCCCTTTAATCCATTATACTATACCATGCAGGTACATTGAGGAACTGCCTTTTATTTCATGTCAATAGAAGGATTCTCTTTTTTACTGAATTTCTGTATGAAGAATGATTTCTTTTTTTTATATGAAATCCATCCTCCTAAAGTGCTCGTCAGATTAAAGATAGGGCCTTGTTTGTAATGACCTGCGAATAGGATTTGTCAACATTTTCACGCATCACCATGTTGCCCACGTTATTCCCTGCTGTTGTTGCAGCCACATGTGGGACTCCTGGCGTCTATTCAGCAAACTCCGTTCATATACTGGTGCTTCTCAGAGTTCCACCAACCGAATCCCTATTGCTAGGCTGTTTTTCATCATCAATGTAGTGATTGCTACATTGTGAAAATGCTTGATTTCATTTTTTCCTTTTATTGCCATCATTTCTATTATGTATGTTTCCATGCCCTTAAACGATTCTACCTCAATCCATCTAATGGCTGTCTTTGTCAGCTTCCCGGCATAAACTCTGCTTTCATGCATGCGCTGGATGCTTTCAAATGACATTTGATTAAAACAAGCTCCATTTTGGAAATGTGAAAAAGCAATTAGCAGCGTATGTGGGCACACATTCAGCACAATGCTTTTACTACATCATAGTGATGTCTTTGGTTCAATATTTTTAGCTGCGGAGCCATTACTAGACCGCCCGAAAATAACAAAAGCATAAAGGAATCGTATGTTCCACAACCCACGCTATAAAGACGTGGTGCACGAGGCATTGTTCCCTGCTCCGTTTATAACCTGTCCTGACTAAACTACATCATGCAATAAAATTAAGAAACCATTGATTCATTTTCAAATTTCATCTCTACAAGAATGAAATAGTGTGTCCCCGTTGAATGCTGGAATTTTAAACAAGTGGAAATCCTTCTGAAAAATGAAACCAATGTTTACCTTGAGTACAGAACTTCAAAGTACACCTGTGTAAAAAAAAAGTGGATCAGTTCAGGTGAAATATTCCTATTTTTGCACAGACAATCAATTAAATTTACAGCACTTTACTGTCATTTCCAAAATACAGAATCTAAGGGTAAGGCTTTCATGCTAGTTTTGTGAGAAATATGACTGCTTTTACTCTCTATATTCAGTTATATCACAACAGAAGCTAAAGACAGAGATGTAAACGGCCTTCTCTCTGCCAGCAATGTGTTGCTAAGCGACCGTAGAAGAGCCGTGTGAATCTGTTTGCATAGATGAAGTGAGCAGTACCGTCACTGCTCTGGTACACAGCCTTCTCACATCCACTATGATAAGTGGAGTGTGGTTTGCGAATTAGCATATACGAGATGTATTATGTACCAAATGTATCCCGTTTGTGCCATTTTCAATGAACGGCGTCCTAAAGAGTCTCTGATCTATCAATCAAAAGGGGTTTTGTGTGTGAATCTCTTTTGATCTGGAAAGAGTCTCAATTTGACACTAAATTTACACTCCAAATTCTCCATAGTACACTTTCTTTCTCCGTCACATGAACTGTGAATCAGCAAACTGTGAAAGTGTTTCATGCAATGTTCATGTAGCATGCAAATTGTGCTTGTGTGTGCGCGGCCACGCTACAGTCGGAGCTGTACTGTTTCACAGCTGCTATGTACAGTATTTCCATGCTCATTTTGGGTTGTTTTCTAAATATATACACTACACAAATAGGGCTAGTGAATGCCTGATATCTGATTAATAAAACTGAGGGACAAAGTCTGAAGTTACGACAGCGTTTCAACATTTCTGTGTTTCAGGGGAAAAAAACAACGATTTTTGAAGGATTTTAAAGTCTTTTATTAACATACATAAGCACATAGCATGTCACAAAAGATCTTGTGCTTGTTTCAAAAACAGCATGTGAGAAGCGGACGGAAAAAGGAAGAGATAGAAAAAAAAGAATTAAAAAAGAACTTTCAGGAGTCGCTAAGCCTTGCTTCAGGGGCAAAGAAGAAATTACTGTAGTAGAACAGTAGTAGTAATAGTAATTATAGTAGTGGTGGTAGTAGTAGTAGTAGTCTCCTAGTAGTCTGAGGGAGAAAGAGAGTAATAATCACTACTAAGGAGGTAGGAGGGTGAACAGGAATACATGGAAGTTATTTCGAAAGGGGCTAAGTTACTGTTAAAGATGCGGGTTACTTCCTATTAGGTATCATACCGAGCGACCTTTTTCCTCTCTCACCAAAGAAACATAAGAAACCCAATCCAAACTTACGCCGACCCCCGTTTTTCATGGGTGGTGAATCAATGTTAGTGATTGTAGCACATTTTACATGAGCACAAAATTAGAGCTATTTACAGAACAATACTATTGGGTTTAGTCTTATTGCTTGCTTTTCCACTCCAAAAATCCTTTGTAAAACCAAGATGTTCTGATGCCGCTTTACAACTTGACTAAAAGTATGAGGAAGACAGTGGTCAGTCAAGGCCGGGACAGTGGGTGGTGATAACTTAGCAGTTAAAGATGTGGGCTGGTACAACAAATATTACAGGCTGAGTCAGTGTTGAATAAGTGAGATAATCTCTCACCGTTCTGCCCTTGAGCAAGGCGACGTGTCCCTGCATTCGTCTTTGTGTAAAAGTCAGTTGCAAATCCAAATTTTGGAGTATTCTTAGGGTCGTAAAAATGACTTGCTAAGGTCACATTACTCTGAAGGAATTCCTGGGTTAGCTAGCAACAACCTAAAAAGAATCTTATAAGGGTCATATTAATATCATATTAACCGTGGCTTGAAATCTGAGATTATGAGGAGTTTCTTTCCCTTGGAGCATTAAACTAATTTAAAAGGTTCAAAATGACATCCACAGAAAAAGAAAAACGGTCGAAACCATACTCTATGCAAGTAAATGAACGCAAATGCTCTGATTTCACTCGGAGCAGCTTGCTAAAATATGTTAGAAGCTTGCAATGAACGCCGAGCACTGCCACATGAGCGTAAACCAAAAATGACCATAATACAGTCAGAGTCCGGTTTGTGGCTAGAAATGTTTTGAAGGTAAATATTTTGGCTTCGTAAAACTGTATGCCTTACTTTATTTTGCACAAGAGAATGACAACATTTGAATTTGAAACACCGCAGAAGGGTTGCATGTCAATATGTACAGCGGGACTCGCGTCAGCATTTGCGTACTTACGTAGAGTATGTTTTAGGCCTGAGCCTTTCCAGTAATAATACAAATACGCACACTACCGAATATAGAACTAAAACAATTCCCAATGGAGTCCACTACGACTGTTATTGCCTAAATTCTCAACCAATCAAAGCTCTATTGCAGTTTTTCCAAGAAAAAAAGTCCGTTTCAGCCATTGTTTATACACATTGTCTCATATGTAGTCAAAATATACATATGCCACCTGGCGCTAAAGTCCTAAAAGGCCGTTACACCAACATGTCATACTCAAAATAATTGGCACAACACAAAATTGTTTCGTAATCACATAAACCCCCTTCGTTTTCCATTTGCTAAATACATTTGACTCAACTGAAGCTAAAATCGTGTTCTGACATGCCTTTGCTTCGACGAAGGTGAGGGTTGATCGTCCCTGACCAATCAAAGCAAAGGCCCCTGTGGGCATAACACTCAAACACATGTGATACAACTAAACAACTAAGATTGTAGGGAACTTGATTGAACCACTGAGCAGACCTAAGCTCAGTGTTGATAAAAGAGAACTAAAACGGAACGGTCTAATCTGCTACTACACACACCTGTTAGGCACAGGGATCGATACAACACAGGTGAGCGCTAGAGACACACTGTGCTATACTCTGCATAGAAAAAAAAAAGATGGAAATAAATAATAAACACACTCACACACACATTCACGAACCGAGAGCGCTCATACCCACTGGCATCTTTAACAATAACCCGAGTCCTTTTCTTCTGTGGCTAATGTTGTTTTTTGTCGTTGTTTTTTTATCTAAAACATTTTGATGCAAGACTTCTGTAACTGTTGTAAAATAAGTTTTCTTAGAGGTGTTGCCTCTTTTTCCCTCAGTCGCTCCTAATCATCATCTTCCATCACGGGGTCTGTATCCCAGCACGTAATGTCGATTTCTGCGGCAGATAATAACAAACAAACATGTTTTTTTAGATGATGTAATAAGAAGTAATTATTTGATTGATTTTCTTTTTCTTTATTCATACACCTGAGGACATACATCTGCAAGAAACTCTCAAGTGGAAAGTTCATTCTTTTATTTGTCCATATGTAATTCTGAATTTTTGGTGAATATCTCAGACACTTTTTAATATTAGAGACATACTACAACAGTTTTAATAATTGTTTTGAATTAGTTTTGAATAAGTTGTCCGTTTTCATTTGTATTAGTTATATATCTCTATTTTAGTATTATTTTAGTACATCACGTTTAGTTACATTTCTTGGAAACAAGCTGAAATTCATTTCAATAAATAAAAACCTTTCCCCCCATTTGTTCCACAGAGGATTGAAAGACATTATTTAAATATGTCTATATATATATATATATATACAAACTGCATGAAGGTGAACTACTCCTTTAAGAACCCATAAAGTCAAAATTTAGCTTTTGTTGCTTTTCATTAATGTCTGTCATCTAGCAATGATAGTTTATTATTATTTATATATTATTATTTTATTCATATTTTGAATGATCATTATTTTTCATATTAATCTGAATAATCGTATCATGATTCTTCTAAATATTTAATTTTATTTCAGTTTTAGTTTATGTATTATCCAGTTAATAATTTAGTTTTGAAACTTTTAGTTATTATTTTGATTTTATTTCATCTTTCTTTATGTTAACCATATCTGTTTTAAATAATATCCCTGCTATCTAATGTACTGTTCTCCAAAAACTGAAGCTATAAATTCAGGGCCATTCACACAGCACTCATTCTAGAGTTAACAACAGATGAATGGAAGAGAAAACTGAAGATGTGTTAATAAGAATAATAACTCCCATACAACAACGCTAATACATACAATAAATATACTTTTTTTTTTTTTTGAAGATTTATCTACTTTTTGTTTTTGTTTAGTTATACCAGATGTGCTAAAATAGCTAAAACTAAAATAATAAAATAAAATGAATAAAAAATATTAATATTAATTTTAACATTTATAACATTTAACACTAACATTTATCCAATGTAATTGTCTAAAATTATCAAATTAATAAACATAATTACCAATAGAATGTAAATATAATCTAAAAGTTATTAGCTACTTAAAAATATTAAGTTTATTCATTATGTCTCACCCCAAATTCATTGTTTTGAATGAAAAGTGGGAAAAAGTATTTGAATTAGCTTTTATTATTATTTTATTTTGAATTACTTTTATGTTTTCCATTTTTATTTCCATTTTTATTCAAGCTTTAGCAGCATTTTTATTTATTGTTCTTTATTTTTTTATTGTTATAGTTTTTATTCATTTTTAGTTATTTTAATACATGAAGAATTGCGTTCACTAAATCTTCAGTCTGCTGTGATCTCACCTGGTGGTTTGTTATAAAAAACTGGTGTTGGGTTGACTTTTGCAGTGCAGTCATCTGACTGGGCGAAATCCTCCTCCTGTGATTGGCTGAAATAGCCTTCGCTGGCCTGCACAAACACAAACATATGACGTCTATATGTAAAAGCTGCAGGCAAATGTAGCCTCTTGAATATAGCTAGTGTCAAGTGTCGTAAAAAGAAAACAAATGCTGCCATCTAGTGGCAAAAAAAGCTTGCGTCAGTAAAGCATGCTGGAGAATGTGGGACAAGACAACATTGCGTTGTTAATTTTAACAGTGAGTTCTGCTCACCTGGGTCCCTTCTTTAAGCAGCGTGTCTCCATTGGTCAGCAGCAGCTGTCCATCATCCAGGTCCTGGCTGTCAGTGCCAGAAGCGTGCTGCAGGGCCTGCTGGTAACTCAGGGTCATCTGGTCAGGTCCGGCCACATCCACCAGGCTGGAGGGTTCGTCTTCTGTTCCAGTGCAGTAGGGGGTGTCAGGCACCTCATCGAAGCTCAGGAGTGGCTGCGGGAGATTAGGGGAGGAGCTGGCAAGATGAGGCTCCGGGGTGTCCTCCATCAGGTCCATAATGTGGCTGGGGGCCTGGGAGGGGGCCGTAGCAGGTGCTGGGCCACTGTCCCACAAGTCTAGCAAGCTGTCGTCTGTGCTGGGTAATGGAGCGGTGCCGCTGGGCTGGGGGGAAACACTTGAAGAGGTCTTGATAAATCCGGATTCCTGCACTGGAGTTTGCTTGGGAGTGTCAAAGGCTGGAGGAAAGAAAATTGAGAACATATAATATGGAACTACAGTATATTGCAATATTACAAGCTTTTGGTGAAATATATTGCGCAAGAACATTTTGTTCAACTGACTCCAAAGAACAGCAATTTGGAACATGGAACTTGTGCAATGCATTACTAAAACACCAACGTGAACTGTTGCATCTAAAGAAAATGAATCATATATTTGATAATAATTGAATCAATTCTGTTGATTTTTGTGACAACGTATGTGTTTTTTATTGCATTTTACTACTGTTAAAGTTGAGATCACATGAAATATTCAGAAAATATTGAGTTAAAAAATAATTTTAAGGGTGAAATCAGCTGCTTGGTGTCACTTTTTCACAATGTTTAAAGGTATTCAGATCATCATATAATATATATATCAAATACACTTCAGTCCTTATGTCTTAAGGAAGTGTTCATGGTGAAAATCAATGTTTTATGGGTATGTTTTCTTACTGTTGAGATTATGAGCAGTAAATTCAGCCCCAGTGAAGTGCTTTTCGTAAGTACAGTACATTTAGTGCAGGCTTTACACTCATAAGCTGAACAAAATTAGTCAGCTGTGAAGGCAAACACAACCTGGACAAACAAATGAGCCCCAGGCCGCATCACAGGGGCCAGTTTGCATGCGAGAGATGATTTTGAGAGAGCAATAACAGCCTCCCAACTGTGTAAATGATTTACGCTGAGATCCAACATTTTACATCCCAAACAGTACCTCATTGTCATGAGACTGGTATTAATAGATTCTTTGGACCACGTTGAGAACATTGATACTAATAATCAATAACTGACCATTTTGATTTTCTTTGAAAACCTACTTTTTCAGACTCCTCCTATACCACTGGGCTGATTTTCACCAAATATGAGATAGATTTTGGATTTTGTGTCAGTAAACAAAATGGTATTCATTTACTGCATCAACAAATTTGATGGTGTAATGACAAACTGCACCTAAACACCAAACTTTGTGTCATTGTCAAATCACAGTAATCACAGCACCACCTCTAGGACAAAAGTAAAAGACCATTAATTCACAGTTTTTTTAGCCATTATGCCTCTGTTGTGCTTGGCACCTCAACTGCTGCTCGTAGCTACAGTGTATTTTCTACTAATATTGCTTTGCAATTGAGGCTTTGATTGAGAGGTAGGTAACTGTT
The DNA here is from genome assembly GCA_032361165.1 of Enteromius paludinosus. NCBI lineage: Eukaryota > Metazoa > Chordata > Actinopteri > Cypriniformes > Cyprinidae > Enteromius > Enteromius paludinosus. The sequence continues at coordinate 8,729,602 of JAUMHQ010000085.1, forward strand.
AAAGGTTTTGCCGCGAAATTGAAATTCTGTTTTTTCTGTAAATTACTTAAGAAAGTACTTGACGTAATCAGTGCTTTTCATGTTTGGGGAAAAGGAACGTGATAGGCATTGTGTACGTTTAGGGGAAAGCATACTCTAAATGGCAGAAGACGTAACTTTAGGTAGAATAATGGTTGAGTAAATTATGTTATTTTTGTTTTCTTTATGCAAAAAAAAGTATTCTCGTACTGTCGCAAAGCTCTACTCTGGTAGAGTCACATTGACTGTTTTACCAATGTATTAACTAATGTTACATTTCTGGACCTGGGAACATCTCAGTTGTGCTGCTGTCTATGGAGTCAGATAGCTCTCCGATTTCGTCAAAAAAAAAAAAAAAGATGAACGAAGGTCTTACGGGTTTGGAACGACATGAGGGTGAGTAATTAATGACAACATTTTCATTTTGGGGTGAACTAACCCTTTAATGATAAGATAAGTGAGGGGCATACCTCATCTAAACCACATAAGCATAATGTGCCAACCTCTAGACAACAGCTCCCACCCAATATTAATCAAGAAAAAACTTGAAATGATTATCAAACAAGAAAACAGTCACAAGTGCTCCCTTGTTTTTGAGGTCTTACCAAACTCCTTTCGAAAATAGTCGTCTTTTTCCTCCTGAATGGCAATTTTGGGGATGGGAGTACATCCAGTGGTCATGCTGCGCTCGAGGATTCCTTCAGTAGAGTCATCTGAGACATCAAAGAGAAGGTGAACGTTTGATCTGGGCTCAAGTCAATTTCAAACAACTCATACCAGCCAAAATAGCAATCACAACACAGATGACAAAGTTTGCAAATAGTCTGAGAGGACTGCTAACAATGCCAAACAATAGCAAGCAGTGTTTACATGTCAGAAAAAAGTGCATCGTCCCCAGCGCCCTCATCAGTGATCATGACCACAGTGACCATAAAACACAGACATGCCAACGTGACCATGAAGACACAACACAGTGTGCAGCGCAGAAAATGAGTTCACAAATTTACAAAAGCATGTAGTTTCTGAACATGCACACACTCTTACAAATGCATCCACCAATGTGTCATGGCATTATGAAATGATACATACAGAAACACTAAAGGTTGACCTCTCGATCTCATGACAAGCTAAAGCAAGCTGACAAGTTAAAAAAATATTCAATTAATTGAGTTTTAAGTGGCATGTGACCAGTATAAGACAAGATGTAATATAATCATACAGCAAATATCTCAAATCTATGCAATTTTACAGGATAATCTAAATAATGACACACCGGCCCTCTGGGAAGAACAACCACAGTTGAGATTTCTTTGATATCTCAATTGTTTCTCCTGCAAATAATATTTAACAGAAAGTTTTTATTATTGACCCCAAAACTTATAAATAGTTATCAAATGAATTCAAAACAAAAGAATCATCTCATTAAGAAAATTCAGGAGAAACATCTGAGACAGAGTTACAATAGATGAAGCATACTTAAAACCCAATTAAGTCTTTTGAACCTCTGAGCTACAAACATTTCCACTGGAAGTCACCAACTCGTAATGCAACAAAAAACTGAGATGCAAATGTTGGAGATAGCCACTTTACTACAGCTACAGCTGAAGGAAGACCTCACAAGACATAACAAGCACAATTAATGAAACCACAATGACCATCATAAAAACTCTGCAGGAAAACAGTTGTACAGATCAAGTGACAATTCTAAGTATAAACCACTGTATCATTCCAGATAAACTTTAGATGTTGGGTCTTATTACAGACCCAATGTTTAGTCCTCATAGCACACACTGATAATTGTGGGCGCCATTTGTCCTTGTGTTGCAGTTTAATTTTACAGTCAAACACACACCACAAGGCCAGCTCCACAAGGATCACAAATGATACCATAGTCACACAAGGTCCAGGAACGCAAGCCCCAGGGCTTGGAAACCACAGTCACATGCGGTGCAATGTGGCATACACTCACAGGTCAACAGGGCGGAAGGAAGCGCAGACAGGGCCGCCGGTTATCCGTCAGAAAGAGCATGGGAGGAGAGGAAGGGGGACATGAGGGGAGTAACATTGGTGAGATTCAACCAGATCTCCCTAACCAAAAGAATCACTTTGTCTCAGTCCTCCAAACGTCCATGGCATAGCTTCAAAATAACACATACTTAGTATTTCCTGTGCAAAGTACAAATTCAACGGACAACAAGCATAGAACACAGATAGGGACTGTGGACCCAGAGATGATGGCAGTATGGTTTAAATCATTGAAAGAAATGGATTGTGACACTGAGAAGGCCGTTGTCTATTTAGCTAGAACGGAAGGCTACTTGAGATGGGACATACAGAAGGGGAGATGGTCACTTGAGATTGGACATATAGTTCAACCTGTAAGAGCTAAACCCTAAACCTGTTCCAGAGTGGGACAATTTTCAGTCATATTACAATTCAAATGTATTAATTCACAGAAAAATTAAATTCTGTCAGTATTGGCTCAGTCTTATGGTGTTCCAAAACAGACACGTTGAACGTTCTTCAAAACATCTCCATTCGTGTTCCACAGAAGAAACTAAATCACATTGGTTTGGAATGACATAAGGCGGAGTAAATAGGGACAGATGTTTAATTTCAGGGTTAACTATCGCTTTGATACTACGTAGCACATACTGACACTGGAAGACCAGGGGGCACCCGGTACAGTGCAGTCACAGTGAATGCTCTCAGTGATGCTGGAGAAGCCAGAAGACAAACGGTAATTCAGTGAGGAGGGAGGCTACAGGCTAGGCTTGTGACTTCGTGATCCTACGCTGATGCAGTAGCCCTCAGCAAGATCTGTCCAGTACCTACCAGGTGGACCTGGCTGCCGCCGTGAATGGGGCGGAGTGCGAGAAGGGGGCGGGCTGCAATCGGATGGACTGTGCTGCTGCCTCAAGAATGGACTGTCCAAGCGGCCTGGTAAACGGGAGACAGGACCATCGTGCGGGACACGCAGACACCCACGCACACACATAGAGCCACGTGTGACAGAGGAAGACCAGAGCAGATAGACAGGAGTAAAGAAATCCAGGGACAGAGAGGGGAAGAAATTTGTATAAAAGAGAAATGATTAGAGAAATAGAGAGGCACGCGTTCAAAACAGAAGCAATGATGGATGTGCAGCAGTTGGGTAGAGATTAAATAAGATCCAGGATTGTCAGAAGGGTAAATGGAATGGATAGAATATCGAAACCAAACAGATGTATTAACAACCAAAAAGATGGAGTGAGCAGAAAAAGGAAGAAATTACCCACAAATGGAAAGAAAAAAAGTGAGGTAGAAGGAGAGAGGTAAGAAAACAGTTGTTAGTGTGATGGTCTCACACACTCTGAACATAAAGCAGCAGTGGTTTCAGTGTCTGCACCCTTCAACAACAGACGGTAGTGAAGGGTCTGACTTTCACTCCAACACCGAAGAGTCTAAGGTCTTAAATAAACAATTGAAATGGCATAATCAACCAGTAAGTATACTGCTCAGTCCGTTGGAAAATGGCACCAATATAACGTTTTTGACAATAAAGCAATCCTTGCTTCACCATCCCTGCTGAAAAAGAATCCCTACTTAAACTATCCTCCGGTGGTTTGCTGATTTAAGCTGGTTTATCTCAGTCATAGCTGTCCTTGTTTAAAAATTCCAGTTGATTTTTTTCCCCCAGAAAGTACTGAAAACATTGATTTACTGAACTTCTTGTAGGTACATCTAAAGCTGAAGTGAAAAAGTTAAATATGGGCTGAAACAAAACATGTTCTCAACTAGTCACTTTAGTAGGAAATGACATCAGTTAGTTAGCATGTTGCTAAGCTATTATGCTTAATACTCTATTAAGCATAATACATAGAAACGTACACAGAAATGTGAGGTTTTTTTAATTATTAGTAGTAGTATAATTAGATTGTGCTATTTTATTTTGATCAAAATTACCAGTTTAAGTAGTTTAACTAGCCTCCCTGCCTAGACTAACTGTTGTTTAGGTTTAGTTAGATTCTGGCCACAGTCAGTGTTGCCAACTATTTCCAACAAAAAGTAGCTAAATGTTGCCATAATTTGCGTAAGCCCGTCATGTCTCTTCTCTCTGAGGCGCTGTGTGTTATATTATATTAAAACATTACATCCAGATGCACAATAAATAGGTTTTTATTAACATATTACTTTGTGTGGTGACGTCATTTATGTAGTATACAAAATAATTCATGTTTTCTCAAACTGACTGGCCATCTCAGCAAAAACATTATTTGTGTGACAACAATTATAGCACTGTTGGAATTACCAACGATTATACATGTTAACAAATATCAGTAAATGAACAGTTCTGAAAAACTATTTGAGCTAGCAATTTGACTTGAATGTGATATGTGTGTGTTGAAAACTGCTAAAAGCAGCCAAATATATGTTAAAAATTGCTAAATTTGTTGCTAGGTGCTTTTTGGAAAAAGGGTTGCTAGGGTAGTGTGAAAAGTTGCTAAATCTAGCAACAAAATTGCTAAGTTGGCAACAGCGAGGCGTCTTAGTATCAAACTAACTATGAACATTTATTATCAAATTTGAATTCTATATATACTGTATATGCATCAATTCATGATCCAAATATTAACGTTGCTATGTATAATTCGAAACATTCTCACATTTATAACAGTGGCTTACATTAATTTCTGGGTGTTT
>JAUMHQ010000085.1:8769557-8802163 GCA_032361165.1 Enteromius paludinosus
TTTTTGTAAAAGTTGCTTGAATATCTTAATTTAACTAATGCCTAGTCCTGGCTTAAGCTAAGCTCTGTTTGTGAAACTGGGCCATAAAGAACAACAAATAACTAATGTTAGGGAAATCTGTTAATGTTTTGTTGCACGTTTCTGAAATGTAAAAAAAAAATTTATAAAATATCGGCCGATATATCGGAATAATCCTTTATCGATTGGGCTCTAGTGTGGACGCAAACAATCATAAGCCAATTTTACTGTCCATTTTTGTGAATCACTCATTTTGTTACATTGTTGGAAGGCATATTTGTAAAGGAAATGATCAATGCTCTCTGAACAATGCCTTCTCTGACAGATTCTATGATAAATGAAAGTCATCATCAGTCAACTGCATTCTGCAGCTTTCCTTTACTCTGATTATAGCATTCATCTATACCGCTGACAAAATGCCTGAATCATTCATCCTAATGACACATAAAAGTCTGTTATTAGCTACAAAACACTAATCAAACAGGGAAGGTTACCATATTAAAATGTGTGGAGTGTGTGTGACATGCAGTCGTACAGGCCTTGCCCTAACCAGACCCATTGGGCCTTTCACCACCCAGAATATTTAACTGGACTGTACAATAACTGCACAATCTAACAACAGCCAGCCGTCCACACATGCCTATCTTCAGCTCCAAAGCCTGATAAACCATTTTCACACCAAAGCAGAGAAATACTGTAAAACAAACCAAGGCAGCACTCTGAATATGTTGTTATTGTCTAAAAAAGGTGAAGAGACAATAACACCTGGATGAGGTGTAAAGAAGCAATCATGAGGTGCAATAGTTTCCAATTTAAACCTAAACGAAATGCTGTTGATTAGCAATGAAAATAGTAGTTTACACTCCTAATCAGTATATAAAACCAAGGCATTTTGGCTACACTAATGATATAACCAGAAATATTTTGTTGCAGGATTAATCAGTTAATTAAATCACAGATAATTATGTTATTTTATATATTTTTTGCTCTCTACAATTTACATAATTTAAATTTACCAAATAAATCTGAATCACATTGAATCAAAAGCTTGTGAATCTAGCCTGGCCAGACTAACTTTGCTCGCGAAAAAGAATGTAGTGTCACAGGAAGTATGGGCGGGCCTGTGTAATCACAAACTGAATCCGGAAATCTGTACTGATACTAAATCATTTAGCTCTGTTTTCAAATAGTAAAAAGAGTACATTAACATTTATTTTGGTGCAAAATTTTTTTTTATTAATAAATGTAAATAATTTAAATAAACATAATAATACATTAAATTAAGTAAAATTAATTTAATTTAATTTTTGTTGCCATTTTTTCTCTCTAAATAAGATGTTTGACTATTGCAACTGGAAAATAAGACAAAATTACTGCTACTGAAAATCTTTGCTGAATTGCAATTACAGGATCAATGGCAAGATTTGAGCTTTCATCAGCCTCTCAAATGTCATTGCATTCGTTGGCCTGCAATCTTTTTTAACAGACTCTCTGAAAGGACCATCTGTGTGGACCGTGACTGTCCAGATGTCCACTAGTGAGTGGGCTGATAGCACAGCAGCAGGGGTCATTTCCACTTCATCAATGAAACAAACAAAAGAAATGTCACGGGGAAACAATGAGGTGGAACTGGCAGATGCAGCTGCAAGTAAGAGAAAACAAACAACAAAGGATGATCAGAAATAGTCTGATGTTTCAGTCATCCCCCCACCCCTATACCAGCTCCACTAAAACTACATACTGTAAATCCAGCACAGAACACATCTGTCCACTAACTACATTACCGTTTTACAATCACCTCAGTGAAAAAAGGAACAATACTCACAGGAGGTTTGATTAAGTCACACATCATAAAACGCTTAAATTGGCTGGCTCCTACAGCCAGGTTGCTTTGGTGTTGTAAAGCCCACACATTTTAGACCTCATAAAAACAGACTCCAAATGAATGATTGGGCAAAATGTACAACTTTATGTACAAACACAAATAGCACCAGAAGTACCAGCTATTTTTGGCCCCCTTTGAGTGCTGGAGGTCTGTTATTTCTTACAATTAGAGGCTGAATCATCTCTACCCCTTTGTGATCATGATAATATTAAACTTCAGACAGGATTACAAAAAAAAAAAAAACATGACTCATCATGACTACAAACAAGATTGTGGGTGACAGAACAAGGTATCCTTCTAACAACAAATTCGGTACAGGAAATAGCCAAGACATATTCCTGGCAAGTCACATTGAGTCACACCCACATCCGGTTTCTTACAGTATCCCTTTAAAGTTTTAAACTTTATCATGGATATGTTATTGAAAAAAAACTTTTGAAATAAGACTTTACTTAAGAAAAAACGAATTTTCATAAGTATACTGTAAAATACGTTTTTAATTAATATACTTTACATCACATTGGATACTATATATATCTACTTCAAAATTCACAATTAAATGCATATCAAAGATTATTCAGTATATTGGTCCAATCTGATAAACGTGTGAAGTATTCAAAGGTTAACCAATCAAAATATAGCTACTTCACCTTTAAGAAGTCGTAAAGGTACAGTGCCAATACAGAAAATGGTCATTTAAAACCACATTCTGTTTCAGTGCAAGACATCTTTACAAAATGTACCATTCGGCTCCTTTAAGGCAGTGTTTACCATCTGTAAAAGGAAAAGAAACAAAGCAGAATCTCAACATGGAGGAAGGTCCATAGTGACTGCATTGGGTACTATTCAGTGACAAGAGCTTGTTCTAGTGGCCCCTCGGTGGATTTCACCTGCGTCAGCAATTGAAACTGCATAGCCCAAACGGCAAACAAACACAATTTGTACCACCATTTCACACTGAATACTGACTAGCCATCTGTCAAAGGGAGAAAACAACATGTTGAAGCCACAGATGACTTGGCTTGTGGTTGCAGCCCATGCGTACTAGCCAGCTATTAGGAAAAACAGGATGCAATGCATATGGATTACACTGATGAAAACAGTCTTTCCTCTGAAGATATAAGGGGTAGTTTTTGAAGAGCTGAGGATGGTCCTTCCTCAGGGAGGAGATGCTAATATGTGAGTCAGCAGACTGCTTCTACTAGGGCTTGACACAGATTTGATTCTTGGTCACCAGCACAGTAGTCACAGAATAAGTTTAGCAGTGGGAGTTTTGTCCCAATAAATGCCACTGTGTGCTTCCCAAGGACCTTTCGCTAATTTTGGATGCACACAATGCTTCGGTGAGCTTTGAAATAGGTTAGGGAGTGTTTTGCCAAGACCGGATAACTGTGTCTTTAAGTGTGCTAATGAAGTCAAAAAAAGCTAAATGCTAAATCACTGGTCACTAAGATTTTTGCCAAATAAGGACTTTTTTCTAACTATGACAATTCTGCCATCATTTGCTAATCATTATGCCAATCAAAACTGTATTTAGTGTCCACACAAATAAATCAGCTGAGCTAATATATAATGATTTAGAGTGATTTTTTGACCCAGACAAGTATTACATGTTTCTATGTATTTTGATTTTGATTGTCTGTGGATGTAAACACTTATGGTAAACTAAAATACATATGTTCATTTTTATTAAAGCATACATGTTATACTGTATATGTTTAAATATATTTGTAATTACACTTTTGTAACGATTGCAATGTAATCTACCATAAATTAATTTTAAATGTAATCCTGAATAACACCTTACTATTACTCAGCAGTTACAGTTGTTCCATAAAACATAATTAAGATGTGTTTAGTTGTTAGTCAACACATCAAATGTTTACTTTAAAGCATGACAAAAGATTATTAAAACATAATTATATAAATGTACTTTCAAATAAAATTGACAACCTAGCACATTTATTATTATTACAAAGGAAATAAGGGGTGTTCTTTTCTTAAGTATACTTGTAAGCAGTGTTGGGCACGTTACTTTAAAAAGTAATTATAACAAATATTAGTAACTTAATATTTGTTAGTAACTGATTTAGAGCCTAATAAAAGTAACTAATTACCAGGAAAAAAATATATTGCATTACAAAAAAAATAATGTTTCTATAAAAAAACGGGGCAAAAAGATTATAAGGCAACAAAACTACTACTATTTCTACAACTAATAACAATATAAAACGCACTAAGTATTAATGAGCTGCATGGTTCATGAATATCAATCACGTAGTACGCGTTCGCTCGAATTGATTTGCTGAAATCAAAACAGGGACAATAATAGGTGAGCGCCAGCCAATAAGATTGCATTAGTCCCGCCCACTACCAAGGAGTTGAGGAATTCCAAATGAAATCCGTTATTTTGACAGGAAAACACAACACAGAATATCGTTTACATGTAGTGCATCAAGTCGGCATGTTATGAAAGACTCTTGCTCTTCATCTTTCTTTGCGTGAAAGAGCCCGGATGTTTATGCTACGTCAAATACAGCTGCACTGCGCATCCATTGAGATGGACTGAAAAGTAAAAACGCTAATAATATTGTAATAAACTATAGTAACGCCACATTTAATTGTCAGTAACGGTAACGGCGTTGTAACGGGGCAAACAGTAATTCGTTTGATTACTCGTTACTGAAAAAAATAATGCAGTTAGCAACGCCGTTTATTTATAACGCCGTTATTCCCACCACTGCTTGTAAGATGTACAGTACACAACCAATGTGCATGAAATACAATTAAGCACGTAAACATGCTTTTTGGTCGAACTATTCCTTTAAGACATTATGCTATTTTGATGCTTTTGTCCCCCACTACCTAATTTCCATTCACCTCACATTACATTTACCTTCTACACGGACTAAGGTCTGTTGCATTGCTGTGTCATGTGCTTGCATAACCCTTGGAAAACTGTCTGACCGCGAACCACTAGAAAAACAAACATGACATTGAAATACGCTGAGGTTAGGTTAAATTATGCAAGTATATCAGACAGCCCGAAACAACTGGAACTCAAATGAGCTATGACACTGCCTTCGAGTTGAGTCCTAGTGGGGGTAGTCCATGAGTGACATTTTTTCCTGACTTTACTCCTGTCCAGACTGACAGGAACATGTATATTTCAAGGCTGAGCAAGGGCTGAGCCTGGGAAAGCACAGAAAGAGAGTGAAAATGAAAAGAAATGTGCTATATGTGTGAATGGAAACAGAAAGAGAGACGGGCCGAGATGGTGAATGAGAGCGAGAGAGAGAACAGGTTGGAAAACTCTTTGTATGCCTGCCAACCAAGTCTATTCATCAGGGCTTTTTGGAAAAACCTCTCCTTACATGTTGCTGCCCTAACATTCATTTCCAAATTCCTCAGAGCTTCAGATCAAGCTAATTTGTTTATTTTGAAGATCTGTTGATTTGCACTTAATATTTATTTTATCCAAAGGCTTGTAGTGTTTTCAGGAATGTATCATAATGCTAGATCTTCAGTAGCGTCTAGTATTGGCCAGGATATACTTTCAAGTAATTTCTACTGAAACGCGTGTGCCATGTATTCAAATACATTTGTACTTACACATTTGTAACAATGTAATGATGATGATGCAATTTTGTACATTAACAAATATTTAAAATCAATCAAGCACTACACTTAAAATTATATGAGCTGTGATTGGTAAGTCATCAAAATGAGAGTACTTTAAGCAACAGTAAATTACTAACTGTAAAAACATGTACACAATTAATGTAAATGTAAGCACATAGTATTTGAGGCCACCTAATATAAAGTAAGACCAATATAAATCTACATATATATTTAAGATCTGAAATATCCTACATTAAAGGCATACCATATAAAGAATTGATGATATCACAAAGAAGGGAAATTCCACTTTCTGTTTAAGTCTAGACATTTTGGTTTCGATCTGCATCACTACTAAACACCTCCATAAAAGTCTCTGTTGAGCATATCCAGAGTTGGTCATATAATTAGAATATCTTCAAAAAGTTGATTTATTTCTCTAATTCCGTTCAAGAAGTGAAACTTGTATAATGTATACATTCATTCCACACAGACTGATATATTTCAAGTGTTTATTACTTTTAATTTTGATGATTAGAACTTACAACTAATAAAAACCCCATATTCAGAAAATTGTAACATTACTTCAGACCAATACAAAGAAAGGATTTTTAGAAATCTTGGCCAACTGAAAAGTATGAACATGAAAGGTCTGAGCATGTACAGCACTCATACTTAGTTGGGGCTCCTTTTGACTGAATTACTGCAGGAATGTGTTGTGGCATGGAGTCGATCAGTCCGTGGCCCTGCTCAGGTGTTATGAGAGCCCAGGTTACTCTGATAGTGGCCTTCAGTGGCATATCGCATCTTCCTCTTCATAATACCCTGTAGATTTTCTATGGGATTAAGGTCAGGCGAGTTTGCTGGCCAATTAAGAACAGGGATACCATGGTCCTTAATCCAGGTACTTGTAGCTTTGGCACTGTGTGCAGGTGTCAAGTCCTGTTGGAAAATGAAACCTGCATCTCCATAAAGTTGGTCAGCAGCAGGAAGCATGAAGTGCTCTAAAACATCCTGGTAAACAGCTGCGTTGACCTTGGACCTCAGAAAACACAGTGGACCAACACCAGCAGATGACATGGCACCCCAAACAATCACTGACTTTGAAAACTTTACACTAGACCTCAAGCAACGTGGATTCTGTGCCTCTCCTCTCTTCCTTCAGACTCTGGGACCCTGATTTCCAAAGGAAATGAAATAAGTATAATGTATAATCAAAGAACATAACTTTGGACCACTCAGCAGCAGTCCAGTCCTTTTTGTCCAGGTGAGATGCTTCAGACGCTGTCTGTTGTTCAAGGGTGGCTTCACAGAAGGAATGCGAAGCTGAAACCCATGTCTTGCATACGTCTGTGCATAGTGGTTCTTCAAGCACTGACTCCAGCTGCAGTCCATTCTTTGTTAATCTCCCCCACATTCTTAAATGGGTTTTGTTTCACAATTCTCTCCAGGGTGCGGCTATCCCTATTGCTTGTACACTTTTTTCTACAGTACCACATCTTTTCCTTCCTTTCGCCTCTCTATTAATGTCCTCGGACACAGAGCTCTGTTAACAGCCAGTGTCTTGCCCTCCTTGTGCAAGGTGTCAATGGTCGTCTTTTGGACAACCGTCAAATCAGCAGTCTTCCCCATGATTGTGTAGCCTACAGAACTAGACCGAGAGACCATTTAAAGGCCTTTGCAGGTGTTTTGAGTGAATTAGCTGATTATAGTGTGGCACCAGGTGTCTTCAATACTGAACCTTTTCACAATATTCAAATTTTCTGAGATACAGAATTTGGGGTTTTCATTAGTTGTAAGTCCAATCATCAAAATGTAAAGAAATAAACACACTCTGTGTGGAATGAATGTATACATTATACAAGTTTCACTTCTTGAATGGAATTAGTGAAATAAATCAGCTTTATATGACCAGCACCTGTACATTAACTCTGATTTTGACCTAGCTGCACTACTACGATGTTCATGTGTTTCTGGGGCACTGAAATCTCAGAAATATGTCACCAGTGCCGTCAGTAGGAGTTGGAGAGTTTCACACTCCATTCTGTCCAACTCTGCGCTGTGATCACAGGCCAGCACTGATGCCATTCTTGTGAAACTGCCTCCATCATCAGGGGCAAATCCTGTTATCCACGCAAAACACCCACAGAAGCTTCTAGACCCTTTCTAAGGGAAAATGGATCTGGACGGGCTTGACTACTAATCTCAGGCCCTGTAGGTCTAAAAACTGGGTTAAATGAAACATCCTTATTTCTCAGGACTGGATTGGTAATGAGGTTTCTCATCACAAGAGGGATTTGTTATGGGATCCACACAAGGAAACATGGGTTAGAGTATGTCAGACAGCAATTTCGCTTTGGTTCTTTGTTGGATTGGCTGTGTGATTTCGCCTTTAAGTAGACGAAAAGTCATGAAAAAAAAACATCAAAAGCAAGATTATATTAAATATGATTTTGCTTGTCAGGCTGTGAAATTAAAGAGGGCACATAAATGTGGGTAGAAAACCAGTTGAGAAGAACTGTGCATGTCTGGGTCAATTCTTTGTTATTTTTATCATTAGGTATACATTTATCTAGAAAGGTGATCAGAGTTTGAATCCAAATTGAGAAAAAAAATGCAGCATCCCTTTTCAGTTTTCAATTACTGTCCCAGTCGTCTCACAGCTAAATTTAGCAAGGACAGTTATCTAGACTCCAGTAGCCGCATTAAATCACAGATCCTAACTCTTGGAATGAAGGTGAGACATCCACTGTGGCGTTTTTATTCCTGGACAAGGAAAGGCTTCAACATTGGCAGACATTTTCTTGTTCAAACAATTCTTAAAAACACTGCTGGCTTTTATGGAGATGGAAAAATGTGAACAAAAGAATCAGTAATGTATCTATTGAGCCTCATGAAAAGGAACGAGGAAGTCCTGGTTTATGTAACCTCATGCTGGCTCAATGTGTCACCAAAAGGAAGGTTAACACTCTCATTTTTTGAAAACCTGTCTCATTCTGTTATCCCATTGATGACAGACAAAAGGTACCTAGTACGTATTTTGTGCAGATCTTACGCTGGCTCAGTTTCTGACATGCTTGTTAACCGCTCTGCAGGCTAGAAGAATACATTTAAAGGCCCACCATCAAAAAAGACACGTTCAGAATCTATTATTGTTCATTATTAATCTAGAATCTTTTTGATGAACTTTTATGTTATGCATTAACTATTCCACTCTGGTGCAGTTCATATTTGTTAATGCCTGTTGAATTAGTCATTTTTGTAAGCATACCATTAATAATGTAATGTGGTGCAACTCACACATTAAAAAAATCTTTGACCTCTTAATTTCAAGGAAAGGTTAGATTATTAAATTCCTCCCCTCAAACATTAATAATATGTATGAATTAATAAAAAAAAAGCCTTTTATTTTTATTATTGAAACTGTTGGGGGAAATGATGCATCCGTGATGTAAAGAAAATGGGTTTTTATTTTTAACTTAATGGTTAGACCACAAGACATTTGTTTTTATTTGTCAGTGCCCCTTATACTTATGCTGTGTCAGAGAATCCACTTGAATTCAATGAGAATGGTGCCTCATAAGGACGTTCTGAAACTAAAAAATGCAACGGTCTGCAAATGTGAAACTCTGTTAATGCAACCACCAATCATTTAACTTTGGCTGCATCCTTGGAAAAAAGGACCACATTGTGTGTATTTATGGCTGGGGTCAGCATCTGATATGTTCTTGGTATTTCTTAAAAAAAAAAAAAATTCCAAATAGCATTCTTTTCCAAAACACCAATTCATGACCAAGAAGGGAAACAGGAAACAGCAAACACAGGTGGAATGTACCAAGCTCTATTGCGACTGATTGATGCCTGCAGGGTATTAAAATTCCACTGCGGCAATCCGGTTGCCCCCACCAGAGCAGAAAAGATATCCCTTGCCAGGAATGACGTGGCCTGGTGCAGTTTTGTCTCCCTGCTAAAGCCCTTTAGTACTGCCACCAAAAGTCAGTGCAAAATAATCACCCATTCATGATTGGATATCTGCTGGGCTTTAAGTTGTACCCGGTACAAGAGACAGAACAAACATTGATGAATCAGGCAGGGGAGATTTGGATATACTGTCAGGGTGCAGTTGTTGTTTTTATATCCGGCCAGAAAGAACGGATCAGAGCGGTAACTCTACGGCCTGGCATAAGCCTGTACCCATCAATCCCTCCAATGCCCCCTCTGTCCTATCCATTTACGCAGTGTGCTTACCTCAGCAAAACTCAGCATGAGCTAGCATCCACAATCGTTCTTATATCTGCAGATCATACTCTCTCAGTCTCACTTTCCCCTCCTAAATCTCCATCTTAGCTTCCAAATCTCTTAGCTTAACTTCCCTATCGTTCATTTTTTCAAGTCTGGGGTTATCCCTTCTTTCTCAAGTTCTCAAATCTAGAATGTCTCCAAATCAGCAGGAAGGGCAACAGTCACAGGAATAGAAACACAGAGATAATCAATCTCTAGCTGCAGAGGCACTATTGCTTTTAAGCATTTGCCTCTGCTAAAGAATCAATTGTGTTTACATTATTTCAGTTAAACTGCACTTATTGACGCAGCCTGTACCAACTGCTGTTCTGTTGTCTCACTTTGCTGTAAATAACCGAACAATACTCTTGAAATCCTTGCACTATGATAGTGACAATACTAAAACAATAGCTTCTAGCAACTTGCAAAAAAATGAAAATTCTGTCATTAATTGCTTACCCTCATGTCGTTCCAAACATGAAAGACCTTTCATATTTCAAAATATTTCATATTTTGATGAATCCTGAGAGCTCTCTGACCTTCCCATTGACAGCAAGGATACTCAAAGCTCAAAAACGTAGCACGTAGATCGTGAAAATAATCCATGTGATATCAGTGGTTCAACTGTAAATTTCTACAAGAATACTTTTTGTGCGCAAATGCATTTTAGCATTTCCATTTTGGTTATTTATAAATAATTTACAAAGCACTGAATCACAGAGTGCTATATGACTGTATGTCAGTGGTAAAAGCGGTATTAATTTATGATTTTATTTCAGTTTAAGTGCCTAAAGCACCACTGAGAGCATTTTAATACTGATTTATGCATATTTATGTTTTTGTGACATCACTTTTCTCATTGGCTCAATTCTGAGCTGGATCAATAATTTCAGCAGAGGCTTTCTGAATGCGCTTCAACATTTGTCCTGCTGCACTATGGGTGTGGGGAAATAAATCTGTCCCCAATTCCCTAATCCCCCGTCACAGAATATCTCCTATTCCGCTTAAATATAACATTAAGCAGACCAATACTAGTAGTACAAATCACTTGAGGTACAGCCATGTGGTTAAATGATCCCTGAATTAAAAAAAATAAATCATTGCCTGATCTGAACCCATTTCATTATAATTTGGGTGAGATGACATAAAAAGGGTTCTCACTAGCATCTAATGTTTAATAAGGACTAGGCTAATTCCCCCGGAAGCTCCAAAGAACCTGACCTAAATGGTAAAATTACCCATATGCATTTTGCGTGTGTTTTTTTTAACTGTGTCATTCCTGCATATGTGGGGACTCAATCTGTGTCCCTAATTTTCTGAGACTGATACAGATTAAAGGGTTCTGGGATTTGGACTTCTTTCAATGGCAGGTACCTGTCAGAGCCAACAGGTAGTGTCCAAAACTGACCAAATGACTGCCGTTGGTCTAAATATATACATGTACTGATTCCAATGTTATGGTTGCGATCTTG
The DNA here is from genome assembly GCA_032361165.1 of Enteromius paludinosus. NCBI lineage: Eukaryota > Metazoa > Chordata > Actinopteri > Cypriniformes > Cyprinidae > Enteromius > Enteromius paludinosus. Next base: position 8,780,832 of record JAUMHQ010000085.1, read on the forward strand.
TCCCTCCAGGCTGGGAGCCTGTCTGGCCGCCTGTTTGTTTGAATACACAGCCTGCCTGCCAAAATGTGCCCTTTAGACAAATTGTGCCCTCTCAACATGTTGAGCAAGTCCAAGACCTTGATTTAATGAGTTTGAAGCATCACGGGATAGAGACTGAAGCCATATGTCTTTGAATACTGTTAATGTTTTTTTTTGATTACTTATGAAAAACATGTCCTGGATAAAAAATAAAAATAAATTATATAAATATATAAACAAGCTTGCAGATCATATTAATGAAATAAAAGAACCCAAATGCTTTAAAGTACATAAGGATGAAACTATTTGACCAGCCAATAGAAGTTTAGGGTGTGCTCAGAAAATCTGTATTAAAAATACTGTAAAATTGTAAAAATGTACAAATACAGCCGTTTTGGCTGAGAGACTACAGGACTCATATCTAGTGAGGCATCAGATGCAGGCTCATCATTTTAAAATATTTGACTAACTAAAACAAATATAAAACTCTGGCCTCTGTGGTAAGCTAAACAGTTGAAACTGCTAGTTTGTGTTGCACTGAGAACCACTGAGTTTGTGATCTCTTCTATAAATCCCCTACTGTATATCATCTGACTGGTAAGCAAACTCCTCTCAATGCAGGATTCAGAATTAATCACAGCGAATGACATTGTGGATGAGAGCGAGGCTAAGCACACAGCCAGATGGACTTCACAGGGGCACTTGGAGCTCACTGCGACGCCAGCCTCCACTTGTAACTGCACAAAACTAACTACACAGAACAGAGCTGTTCACATCAACATATCTGACACTTCAAATTAGAGATCTGTGCATGTGCAAATAACAATGCGTCTCATTTACTAACCGAGCGTAAATATTCACTTTTGTGAGTAAAGCCTACAAACATATGTGAAATAAGGATTCAGCAATAAATTAGCACTCCTAAATGTAGGCAAAAAAGATTCATATTTATGAGGTTGTGCCTTTACTGTGTATAGTTTGGGTGTGTAGTATAAGCAGAAACATGTGCTTAGAATAATCTGGATTCATCATCAGATCGATCACAATCACACATAAACAAGCAACTGATATGCAAATATTAATGGACAATTTTTCCAACTTAATATTTTTAGGGATGTTGATGCATAAAGACCATCATTAACAAAACTATTACGATAACTCAAAAGACAGAGAACAGACATTGTGCGTTATAGCAGATGAAAATTACTTACTTAAAAAAGTATTATTTATATATTTACGATCTCCGACTTCCAATTTCCCAATTATCCTATCAAATCCCTAAACTCGCCCTATAAAACAGCCAGATCCATTTCCCTTCCTCATCTCGATCAAAGTATCCCTCCTCCTCCCCTACTCCTCCTTTTTTCTCAGGGTTAGGAATCGGCTGTACGCCTCTACCCTCTCAGTAGCCCTTCTAACCCCGAGTTCTCGTCCATTAGCAGCATGCCAAACAAGCTTCGCTTAAATCATGCCGACAAGCTCGATCTCGTGAAACAAAAAGAGCAAAATAAAAATATTTACTAACTTAAACTGGAACTGAAAAAATCTAAATACAAAACCATACTATGAATTCTAAAGATATTATAGAATGGCCACCTGCATTAAAATGCATAAAATATTACTATTTGGAGATTTTGTCAGATATCTTCACAACTCTAAACATGCAAAAACTTCATTTTCATGAAAATATCAGCATACGTTTAAAACCACAAGGTGAGTACTGCTTTTAGCAAATTTGTCTCTCATTTGCTCTATGAACGGGCTCCACCGTAGGAAACGTCTTCAAAGATAAAAGGCTCCTCACGATGGCATTCGGATTTAAAGCCCACCTCTCCTCCCCTGTCTCAGATAGTTCTGAGCTTTCAACCGACACCCACGCTGAGCAAATCATTTCCCATAAATCCCTGAGCCTCATCCACTAACATGAGCCTGGTCCCTGTCAGAGACATAAATATACATTTTCAAAAAGGATTAGAGAACATTTTTAAGCACCGATTTCAACTGTTGCCATTACGACCGTCTCTCGGCTTAAAATAAGATATTCTAAAATAGAATCCAGGGCGGAAAACTGAAAAAAAAAATTCCCTGAAAAAAAACAATGAATACACTCAAATCGAACTCAGAGTGAGAGGAGAACTGAGTGTACGGTTTCAGAAGAAATTCATGGCGGTGCTCTTCATGGAACGCTGTGGAACATACATTGTGTTATTAGACTACGGAGCTTTGCTATAGAACTTAGTATGCATTTCATATCTCACATCCAGTCCACAAAAGTTCTCGCTCAATCGGATAATTTCCAGAAATGTCACAGACACTTGACATTTTAAGAGAGGAAAGATGAGCTTCAACTGATGCAGATGGTTATAAAGACTCCCCATTGAGAGCCTATAGCGAGATGAATGACCTTGAATGAAGAACAACTCTAAAAATAGATCCAATCTCAGTAATGCAATGATGTCCACTTACAGGTGCTACAAGTGAACCTATGGATCCTCACTTTCTTGACAATTTCCCACAATTTGTTTGATGCTTGACAGTTATGAGTTCCATGGAAAAACCATGACGCACAAAATGTATTTTTATAAATTGAGTATAATTCTGTAGAGCTCAAACACTAATCAACACCTTCAAGACACTCAGTAAGCATGTGATAATGTACAGTCAGCCAGTCATTATCGCAATGCACGCAAAAAGGGGTCCTTAATGGGTTTATTTTTGCATCTATGACAAACAGACTATACATTATCTCCCAATACAAATTATAAATATATAAAAATTAAGTAAAAATCATTTTACTGAAAAGTGACATGAGGCATGAAACTATCAATGCCGTGTTTTTCAATGCTCTCACAGAGAGAACTTTTCCATAGACTAAGAAATAAAGATTAGCTTTTCAGTCATCCAAACTTAAGTGACTCAAAAAACAGCTAAATCGGCTCTTCTGTTACATAATCTGAGCAAACTGTGCCTATGTCCATTTGAACAGAGAATTTGTTTATTTCACTATTTCACTAGTCTACTTTTAAGCGCCAATGAAGCATTTATGTTGCCAAGTCTGTTTTAAATCTTGCACGTTACTTCACTAAACCTGTCTGTGTTCGACTGTTTAATATGAGAATGGCCTCATTTCAAGTAAAAAAAATGCAAGATACAATAAATTGCGTCTGTACCTCCACTTAGACCTACTTAGAGAAGTAAACTATTTGGAGAGATTGGTTTAACAAAGCTGAGGGAAATGTTTGAACAATTAGTTACTTATTTCCAAGATCCATGTTCTATCAACTGCTTTAGTTGAAGAATAACCGATTAAACAGAAAAGTGGACCATCACAAATATTCAGCAATAGTGACCACTACACGCTGATCTAAAATTAGAGCAAGTAACAAAACGTTTTAAAATGAATGGACAGACCAATGTCAAAAGACAAAAGCTTTTTGATGTAGGGAAGTCAGTAGCTGTTAGCAGAGGGAAACTGGGAAATTTATTTTAGCTGAAGAGTTTCCTGATGGGAAGTTCCATCAGGTCAGAACCCAGTGGGAACTCAATCTCTGAATGTTCGTTTTTGTCGAATGAAATTTTGGATAAATCTTCCTCTGTTATATCAACTTCCTGCTCTGAAGGCCTTTTGCGAGCACTTTGGGTTAAACTTTTTAAGCAGCTTATTTATCACCAGTAGATATATTTCAAGCGGTTTAGTTTATTGGTGAATCCAAAGCACATTAGTTGTTCTCCAAGTATGATATCATGGTTCTGTCTATCGTTCTGTCCAGATGTAAAAGTGCTGTATCAGCATAATCACTGTGTACTGGTTTCTCAATGATGGATGAGTTTAATCCAATGAAAGAGCACTTCCAAAGAAGGTACTGGCAGATGTTCAGCCCCAAAATCTGAGAAGATTCACTCACATCAACACAGGCCTTTCATAAACATTGTCTAGAGCAACATTTGGTGTTATGTCCAGGAAAACAAAATCATTTTATGGTACTTTATGGCCATTAATGTTCAGCGGCATAGAAGTTTGAACACTTTGAGACATTTGCTAGTTTCACATGATCACATGACATTATTTTAGTTCCACATTCTAAAACGATTGTTACAAAGATTCAAATGTTCCCAAAACGATCATAATTTGTCCATTGTTATCACCTCCATGCGACGTCTCACCTTTTGACACTACTTTTCAAACACTACAAACTAGTAAATGATCAGTTTACCACCCTTAGAAAATTCATTAGCTGACATCATAGTCAAACCACAACCAACACAGCAAAAGCAAAACTATTTTTCAGTCTTGTTTCATTTCCAGTAGCTAAAATATGGAATCACATTTGCTGAGGTTATGAAAACAAACCCCCACAAAAAAGTTCTTATTCCTTCTCAAAATCTTTAGCAAATATCAGTCTGCTAGTACATGCTGTAGCTGTAATTAGTTAAAAAGCAACATTTCATATATTATTATATTTGTCAGCTATATTGATTTTTCTCTCCACCAAATTCTATTGATTAGCTGTTGAAGTCCTAGTAGCTTTGATTTTTCAATGTTCAATGATCCTTACCAGCTCATAACATCAAGACACACACGGAGCTTGAGAATTTTGTGGACTGGATCTTATCACAATTGGGATGTAGACATGTTTACACTTCTGTAGCGTCAAGGGTCAAGAGCCAGGCAAGCGGCCATCTTTGTTATTAATATATGCCACTCACAAGGCGAGTTGACTGAAAAATAGACAGCCATGATCTGAATCAGCTGCCTTTCACAGACAGCCCTTGAAGAGAGAAGCCAAGAGAGAAGCCAAAGCATCATCTACCCACACAGCACACCACTATGTCTGGAAAGTGATATGATGCATGTACTTTCTTCAATTACACTGCAGTCAGGCTCCATTTCTTTCAGTACGCATCACAACCGAACTGTTACTCTTACTAGCCTTTCTAAAGAAGAGCACGGCTATGTTACAGATCAGTTCTATCAATCTAATCAAACATCTGTAAGAGGAAACCACATGTGACTCATATCCAGTCCAGTGGTCATTTTCTTGCCAATTTAAGAGATGAGTAGTTGGAAATGCGGTGACATCACAGCATTAGGTGTGAAACATACCACAAAACCCATCATGCATCATTCCTTTAAATGTTTTCAAAACTACTGTGACTGCTACTAGTTTGATGAGAATTTGGTTGAGGAAGCTAAAGTCAATATCTTCTAACACTTTATTGTTATGGGTCCACAACATCCAACATACAGTACTGACTGTCAGGAGTCAACTTATTCTACCAACCCTACAGAGATTTTCTGTGACTTATGAACATCATGCATTTAAAGGACACACAAAATATATTGTGTACAACATATGCATTACTAACTTTCTACATATTACTAACAATAATTACTAACTTAGTTTCCAAAAATGTAATATTTGTATTTAGATTAAATTACATTTTAAAACACTCTGTATTAGACTACAGTTACAGTTTCTTCTGTGTGCAACTTGTTTTTCCAGTAAATATGGTACTCTGAATGTTGAGTAGCTTGTATCTTGGCAAGCTACAGCTGTAATGTAGCTTCCCCAGCACTGGTTCAGCAAGATAAATCACTTAATGACTAAGATAGTGACCTGATGCAGAAGGAATGCAAGCATCAGACTGTGGGTCTCTTGAGAGATAAACTCCCTTCAGGTGAGTTTAAGGTCTGGACTTCACACCATACTTTCAGGGAAAACATTTTATAGAGTCTGGTAAAACTCTACATTTCCAGTCATCTTTGTGGTTTCCCCAACTTTTCTTGGCAGCCAAATGCAAACACAAGAGTTGTATCTGGGGCTCTCGTGTGCTTTCTTTGTGCTCAGAAGGCCTAAACAAAAACCAAAAAGACTCAAGCTCAGCTGAAAGAGCAAATTTCTTCTAGCTGAAGAGGCAGTATGCCTATAGTTCGGAAATTGCAAATATTGCTGTCTGTTGCGTTTGGAAAGAGGCACAAGCTGCAGTGCACCAGTGTGACACAAAGATGTTGCTTCTAAAAAAACATATTTGTGGAGTCATCTTTATGGAAGATCAAACCGAAAGGAAGAAAATCTACAAGATGAGATCTCTTGAATCTCTCACATAGAAGTCAATGAGGATTTTAAATCAGCTATGGTAAAACCACACGTGTCACCTCAGAGTTTCAGAAGAGCTCTCAATATAAAGAAGCTTACGGAGACACCAAAGTCTGCAAACAAGCGAGATGTCAGTTCTCATCAAATAGGCCGACATTAGATTTCCTGCAAAATGAACAAGCAATAAAATGTTCATCGGAGGAAAAGCCAAGCTCTTGAGTCGTAGAATGATGCTTACAAATGTTGAAGTGCCCCTATTATGGATTTTTGTAAATTACCTTTCATGCAGTGTAACGCAGCTCTAAGTGAATGAGAACATCCTGCAAAGTTTTAAATCTGAAAGTGCATTGTATATGAAGTTATTGTCTCGATTCTGAATCATTGAAACGAGCCATCTTTAAAACGAGTCCCAAGCCGTTTCATGATGATGTCAAAATGAAATATTAGCATATCGCCCACCCACTTGGGAAAATGCTAATTCGTTCTTTGCCACTAGCTGCCCCTTTTGGAGTTAAAAGCTCCCAAATACTGCTTTAAATGATATCCACTAATCACCATAAGGGTTTGGAAATATGAACCGTTGAACAAAATATACGAAAATGAAAGTGTTGACCTTGCATGCATTTCAACCTGTTGTTGGGGACTCCCAAAACCAAAATAGGAATCTTTCATAACCAATAATAGGGACACTTCAAAAGGGTTGTTCACACAAAAATGAAAATTCTGTTAACATATTTACCCTCGTGTCACTACGAACCTGTATAATTTACTTTCTTCTGTGAAACAAGAAGATTAGTCTAGATCTGCATTCCTTTTTAGGTGAGGATCTCTCTTTTGATATGCAAGAGCCGTAGTTATATTACTTGAATTTGCTATAAAAGCGAATATTTTTACCTACAAACAGCATTCGATAGATCTGCTAGAATTTGGCTTCTTCCTGCCTACTGCTACTGCAGTGTTACACAAGACATCCTGTGCTGAGATGCCCTGTGGTGCGATTGAGTCCCTACCAATCTCCAATAGCACTTAAGTTAAAGGAAACAGTGTATGCAGGTCCATCACTGCTTCAATGCTGCAGACTTGAAATCAATAAATCCAAACATTTTATCCTTTACAGAATCATAGACATATGAAACAGACAATGACCCAATATGAGGTAAGAAACCCTGAGAGAAACGGTTTTCCAGTAAGTAAAATATTGATGACCCTGTGGGCTTGACTTCATCCTTGTTTGCCTTGTTTGCATTGTAATGCCACATGGATGAATACCAGGAAGAGGAATGCGAGTTAACTCAAACAAGGACAGCCGCACATGGTGATAAGGTCAACTATGTGGGTATAAAGACTATTATGAGTTTTGCTTACAGGAAAAAAGGAGAGAGTTGTGTTTGTGTTTGGTATAGTCATGTGGTTTTACGCACGTAGAACAGGAGCATTGTTTGGACCAAAGTTTAAGGGTGAATATAGCGGAAGGCAGCTGTTGACAGAGGCTAAAAGTCTTTGTCTTTGTTGCCCTCGCGTCAAGCGTGCTTAAAGGGGCAAGTCTGGGACATCAGTTTATTCAAAGCAATAATCATATAATCAAGCAAATTACAGTGTTGATGCAGAAAACAAACATCTCAGTGAAAACGAAAGAATCGGAATCCTTCGGAAAAAAAGTGATTGATTTTACGTCCAGATTTATTCAGGAAATCGCCCCTATTTTTTCTTGCAAAATCAAATTCAGCTCAAACAGTTGATATTCACCAGATCGCTTATTTTTGCTAACTAAGGGAATGAGAATTTGAGAATAATTCTATGGGATCATATTCAATTCAATTCAATGATAAATGTCATTACTGATATTTAGAAAGTGAGGCAGCAGATGACCAATAAACACTGATATTTATAAATGAAACATTTTACAAGTTAAATATTGCCTAAGTTTCTTCTGATACAATATACTGCAATACATAGGCCCTATGCCACAATTCACTACATCATGCTCAATACCAATATCAAAATTGGATTGTGATTCAAACTGTGACAGGCTGCTTCTTCAATAATTAGACTTAAATGGTTTGAATGAACACATAAGATCCTGGAATCTATCTATCTATCTATCTTTCTATAAAAAAGCAAACATTTTTTGAAAATAATCCAAACCAAACTTCTGGGCCAAGGTGCTGAATCAACAACGCTTTACCAATGATAAACAGTTTCATTTCAACACAAAGGGATCAGATACCTCACTATCCTGTACAGAGTACACAGCCACGAGGGCCATACAAAAAGCATATGCGCCGTACAAAGAGCTCAAACACTTTGAGACTGTAGTTCTTATAACAAAGACAATTTCCATGTAGTGCAAAAACAAAGATGAGAGTGCATGATAAAAGGTTGCCTGATTGACAGACAGCTCTTGCCTCGCCCATCTCTGTCCTGCCATGCAAATGGAAAGGTGTTCCGTGAGCCCTGATATAATTCTATCAATAGATATTCACTATAGAAATCAGGTCATGCTCTTGCAAATGGCAAATCACAAGTGTTTATAGTGTAGACTCCCTTGAACTGAGCAAACAGTACAGAATCCCTTGCACAACTCTCTTGAGGTCAAAGCATGAACTGCAACCTACTGTAGATAGGAGTACAGCAAATACGCAAGAGAAAGATGCCAATCAATTCATTTTTATTTTACGGTTGAACATTTTTTTGCAAAGTATGCACTGTTACAACGCAATTACCCCCAAACCATCCAAGATTTAATTAAGGTGTATAAATGAATTTATCTTTTTTTTTTTTTTTTTTTAAAGACAAAAACAAAAAAAACAGGAATAGGCAGAACAAGAGATTCAGCATTCATCCCAGACGTACGCATCCCATTCTTTGCAACCATCCGCATACAGATATAATGCAAGTTTAAATCCTTTCTATACGCAAAACAGTAACACCATACTAAAATAAGGGAGTTTGTTTAAGTCTGGATTTATTTTTCTCACCAGTCGGTTGCCGACGTCTCGCTGATAACGTCCTGGTAGGCTGTTAAGAGGGCCAGTCTGTTCTCGCTGAGATTCACAGCCATGTTGCTGCCACTGCAATCATCCAGACCAGTGTAGCAGTGATGATGAGGAACGCGAGTCACTGCGGAGCGCGAGAAGAGGAGGAGAGATGTTGCACGCCGAACAAAGAGACGCTGCTGGCCTGCCGCTCTGCTGCGCCGCGCCGCGCGGTCCTAGCGCCCCAGCGGTCCCTGCGTTCAACGTTCAAAACAGCTACAATGCAGCGCAAGTGGGTGAAATAAAAACGTCATGTTTCAAAAATTAACCATGGTTTAGTTGTAGTAAAAGTGTAGTAACCGTGTTTTTTGGCGTATCGATTAACATTTATAAAACTACAGTTTTACTACAAATACCAAGGTTAGAACGCGGTTAGCATAGCAAAACCAAAGGTAATTTGTGGTTACCATGGTTTAACGTAACCTCTTTTTTTGAATTTGTACTAAAATCATGTAGATGTACGTACACAACATACAAAAAGTTAATCTTCGTATAAACTACTACTTCAATAACTCGGTATGTTTTGTTTAGGTCGAAGTAGGTGGATATAATGGATATTAAACAAGTGTTCTAAATGTAATAATTAATATACTGCTCTTATTAATTATGCCAGGGTTTGTAACATTGTTTTTTTGTTGTTGTTGTTTTTTTTAAGATAATAATAGAAATAAACTAACAAACTAATATTTCTGTTCAGCAAGGACAAACTGATGAAGAGGTTATTACAAAACATTTCCATTTCAAGTAAATAGCGAATCAAGTTTTTAACATTCATAAAAAATATTATTATTATTATTTATTTATTTTCTTAAGCACCAAATCAGCATATTAGAATCATTAGCTGGAAAATGTATGGCTGTGCCATTAAAGGGCAAATTACATTTTAAAATATATTAAAATAGAAAACCAATATTTCATACATTTATAAATGTAACTATTTAAACAATAATGTACATATCCGGTTAAATCAGAATAATTTAGAATCAGAATCTAATGAGTCAAAATTATTTCAATTGAAAAAAAAGTGACAGCATTAGAGCAAAGCCCATAAATCAAGTTATTCAGAGGATATGTCCCTCTTATCTCAGAAGTCAATGGGATAAGTCTCTTATAAGATTTTGTGATTAATATTTCCTTAGTCATATGTGACATAGGATGCCCATTGAAACAGAAGAAGCTTGTCTATATGGGGAATGCATAGAATATGGTGAGCCAGGCTTTTGATCCCCGAATGTTTTCAGATGAATATGTCATAGTAGAAATGTCAAGCTTCAGAACATCATAGTTGGTTATGACTGATTGTGTTCAACTATACCAAGTGAACCATATAAATATTTTCAGATGTGTCAGATGCACTGAGATGGCATCTGACACCTGTTCTTCTGACCAATAAGCTGTAGGACAAAGTCAAACGTGAAAGAAATCCTGTGGTGGAAACATTACCGTCCCTTAAATAGTAAACAAATGCACACCTTATCCTATAGTAGCCTGTACTTAACATCCTCTTAACAGCAGTGTCCTAGAGCTCCATGGATTCTGTCCAATCCCGTATCATGGCACAAGGCCAGGATCTGCCAGTCACAGCATGGGTCAGTGTGCTATGTATTCAACTAGAGCAAAGATTTCATCCACGATGCATTCACTTCCAGTAAGGTTCTTTATTTCTGGCTGAAAACAATGGGAGCATTTCTAATCCCACGACCCACAAACATACATTTTCTGTGCTGTGAAATGTACACACACACACACACACACACAGAAATAAGCTATTGAGCTAAGCCCTTCACCCTCCTTACATCCCAGCCTCCACATTAATGCCCCCCACCACCACAAACACAAACAAATATACGCACACACATTCACCTTCCTTGGCAGTCTCATCCAATCAGGATCTCTGTTTGCCCCAGAGCTTCCCCTCCCCTTGGCTGCCCACTAAATGGGTTACCGTTAATTAATTCTTCTCACTCATCTGGTCCTTGGCGTCTCCTACTGCCTACAAAGGTAGCAATTATATTCAGTGGTGATGAGGATTGTTCTTAGGGAAGACATCTGTCCGGCAGAGCCTCGGCAGTCATCCAAAGGGAGGCATGTGAGGAGAGCTTTTGCAATTCAGCAATACAACTTAAACACAATACAAGACTCTAATTTAACTACTCTAGTGATTTTAGCCCCAATGCAGATTTTTTCACCCAAAACACATTCTCTTCAGCGTGTTATTAATTATCATTTCCAAATATACTGCAAAGTAGCAATGCTGCAAATTAGATTTGATGTAATAAAGGTGACGTTTTATGCTTTTTTTTGGCACCAAAAGAAATCAATTAATTAATGTGTACTACTAAAACCAGGCAAGCCAGCCTTTTCTTTTCTTTTTTTGCCTGTACAGTATATGCTTTTTTGATGATAACCAATGACTTTTTAATTTTATGAATCACTAAGGACTATGGTTTCAACAAAAATGTTCTTTTTTCTGTTTTACTAAAGAAAAAAGGCCCTGCATCTTGGGTGGTCTAAGGGTCAGCTAGATTAAATTGTCATTTTGGGGTGAACCATCCCTTTAATTTAGTGATGGGATGTTTGGATCATTTTAGTGCCTCTCTCATTCAGTCTCTTTATCCTGTCGTTTGAATCTAGTTAAAATGTCATATTTTCAATATCTTCCCTGTACACCCTCTTATACGCAATATTTGATCATAATTTGTAATCAGGAAATCATAATAACACCAAAGTATTAGAAACACACATTATTACTTCACCTACCAAGTCTTAACTCATGAAATGACAAGCATAGTGCATTATTAAAAGTTTGTACACTCTCAGAACTAAAAGGTACAAAAACTGGGTGGTACCTTTTCAAAATGTGCTTGTTTGATCATAAAAGGTCCATGCTGGTACCTTAAAGGAACATATTTACTTAAAATGCACATATTTGACCCTTATAGGTACAAAAATGTACCTTATAAAAAGCCTTTTTCTGAGAAAAAGTACTGTATGTTAAAGGTTGGTCTTTTCATCAGCCATTACTGTATTTACACTGATAAACCAGTAAGTGGCAACAGGTGACTGTCTTTATGAGTGAGTCATTATATAAATGTATCATAAAAAAAAAAAACATTGATTCATAGTAATGTTTTGCTAATGTGACCACACCTTTAGACACACTTCTTTGCTATAAATATATTTACCAGTTAAGCCCAAAACCAAGCTTGGTATATTTCCTAAGGCACTCGTTGCATTTTCATATTCTTTTTAGGACATTTGTGCAAACAAGCTGTTGATATATTACAGACTGTTGACATTTTAGACCCACCGGACACATGAAAATGTATCTATCACACTCTTAGCTTCCGGTTTCCCATTTGTGGACTGTCCACAGAAAGTGCCTTTGATTGGCTAAACAAAGAATCTGAGAGTAGAACTTTTATCATCTACAGACAATTCCTTAAAAGTTTATGTTTTGCTGTAAAAATGTTACAATTATAAAACAATATCATACAAAAACTATAATCTGTAATGTACAATGTTACATTGCTAAAGAAAACATACTGAGGAATATTAGTCCATGCACTTTAATGAATGCATTGTTCATTCTAAGATGATCTGATGTCACAAGATAATGCAAATTGAATGCAAATGACACTATTTGAACAGTAAGAGAGCAGTCGTAGTTTCAGGAAATCTGATTAGTGCTGATCAGTGGTCTCCAGTCACCACCGAAACACTTTACTTATTCATGATTCAAACAACCAAGCAAGCACACACACACACACACACACTGCTTAACAAGGGGTAAGACAGATGGCTTGAAAATTAACAATATCAATATTGTAAAATCCAACATCAAAATAATTGTTTAATAAAACAAAACATTCAGTGCGATGCAAACGGTTATTAGAGGATATTTACAGCACACTTTGTATAGTACACAATCTTTACTGTTGAGTTTGGATTTCAGATATTTGAGTTAGTATGATGGAAGATGGTTCGAAAGGGTTAAAGAATCACTGCAGCTCTGTGAAAATACAATCCACATACCAGACGTATGAAAGCGAGACCCATGGAGAGTCTTTTAAGTTAAAACAAAGAATCTGACCAGCGGAAAGACCGGTGGGTTATGTCCAAAAAAAAAAAAAAAAAAGAGGAGAGGAACTGATTTATTCAGTCGTACAACAAAAATCCTCTCATGAAAGACTCAGTCTAATGTTTTTTCTTGTCTGAAGCATTTACTGGAAACTGCAGACCTAACTTCTTCAAGCATTGAGATCACCATCTTCTCTGCTTTGTTTGGATTGACAGTCTGTGTTTACTAGTTTGGTGTAAGAATCAGTATTAACACCTTTGTAGTACATGTTGGATAGAAATGAAGAGTGTTGAAGCCAGTTTGGAGGTTGTTGGTAAGAGGTTGCTCAATGGCCTCGTAAAGATGAGATAATATCGCACCCTGGTGGCCACAGAATGCTGCAACGGTATCAGCAAAAACCGCTAAAATTACAATGGCGGCTTGCTTTACTGCAGTCAGCAACTACCATAAACCCCCTAGTAATTTGACATAAGAACCCACTGTCATAAACAAATAATTCAATAACATGGCAAAGCTTCTAACAGTAAACATTACAATTTATGATTTTACAGCTAGTGCTTACACTTTAGTTTGGGGACCAATTCAACTACATTTTTTACATCAGAAATCTCCTACTTTGCTGCTTATTATTAGTTAGCAAGCTAGTTTATGTATGGTATAGGATTAAGGGATCTAAAATGCAGAATAAGGCAATAATATGTGCTTTAAAAACAGTCAACAGTAAACATACTAATAATATGCATGCTAATAAGCAACTAGTTATTAGTGAAAACAGGTCCCTAAGCTAAAGTGTTATTAAGTGCTTTTGTTCCTGTAAAATCATAAATGATGTAATCTCTTTAAGGTGTAAAGAAGCTTTGAGGTATTTAAATTTTTGCATTCAGCAAAATATAACAACGTCAGTATATATTTTTATTATAAATATTCAGTGTTTAAACATGTCTGCAATGACGATCTGTCACAGAGTCCATGTCCCAATATCATAAGCATGCAAAAAAAAGAGAGAAAAAAATATTTTTGTAACCTGGTGATATTACAACAGTTTATACATTAACATTAAATAGAGATTAGCGTTCTGTTTGGCTGCCTTTCAAGTACAGAAATTAAATGAAAGAAAAATATGAATAACAGATTTATAAAGAATGATCATACAAATGTTTTACACAAGCAATTAATTACTGTTCATTATAGCAAAATGAGTGTAAATTATGAAAATAGCATTTGTCATCTGTAAACCTGTGAAATACATTGCTTTAAGAGAGGTCAGTCTAAAAAGGAGTGAAAAGCAAATGAAGTTATCCATTTTCACACAACAGATGGCTCTACATCAGTTTCTTTGTAAACATATCAATGATGTCTATAAATGATGTCACAAATCGTAACTACCTACAATATATGACTACATGTTAAGAAAACGCACTTTGAAAATGAGAGAAAAAGGAAATTCGCATTGGGACCCAAAATATGCATACTATTTGCACAATACAGTACATTGTTTAAAACGAGTAGCTATGAAAAATATGAAAAAAATCCAGCACAGAAGTCAAACGGTGGCCTTTTCTTAAATAGCAAAGTTCAACAAATACAGACAAAGAGAAGAAAAATTAAAATCACACTGCCTAAGAACAGTGAAGACGAACTGAGATAAAGGAGTAAAACAGATAAATAATAAAAGAATATGACCTACACCCACAAAATGACACTGCTTTCATCATAAAATAAAAACAAATTATGATTTATAAACAAAGCGTTTATGTCTAAGAAAAAAAAAATACAGTAGCTGACCAATTCTTTTGCAATGATGTCACAATGTGTTTGAAATCTGGATCAAACAGTAACCCAACCCAGATTCCGTGTCCTTTTGTTCTTAAATACCTGTATTTTTCAAAAAAAAGAAAGAAATTAAATGCTCCATGAGTCATTCGAGTCATGTGTCCTTTATTGGCTGGACATTTGATGCTCCACTAACCACAGCATATGTTTCGACTTAAAAGTACTAAAATATAGACTAATCAAGTTCAAGGCACCTTATCTTTGGTAGAACCATGGCCATCTGCATTCGTTCAAAGTTTAGTAGTGTTTTAAAAGCAAGTACTTAGCAGATAGCAACGCATCTGCAGACCGGTCTCTTTGATCATACGCAACACAAACGTGTCCATGGCGAAGGCAGAGCAGAAAGGAGTGATAAAGTATGCAAGCGTTAGTAACGCTTCCATGTCTGCATGCTAACAGCTTGATGGCTTGGAAAGGAGGGAACTAGACAGTACTTTGAGAGAGGGAACGGTGTCTGACTCTTTCATGTCATCAGTAGGTACACACTGGGAGTAGAGGTCACTGTTTGGTTGAGGTTCTAGATCTGGATCCAGAGTTGCACCATCTGGTTCTTTCTTAACTGTCACTGCAATTGCGCTGGTTTTTTCTTCCCCTTGTTTCAGGTGATAAACACAAGCTAGAGTGTCCGGAGAAGCAGCAATACTGGAGAGATTTTCAGGGGGGACATCTAATTTGGGCACTAAGGTGAAACAAGTGGCCTCAGGAAGAGTCAAAGCCACACTGGTCCTGTCCTGAACTAAAGCTCTGGCCCTGCTGGGAGAGCTAAGATCAGCTGGCTCATCTTGGTTCAAAGGCACCAGAAGGGACGTGCCATTCCACTTCAAAGATACTCCAAGATCCTCAGCTTCCATATTTGGCCTTTTGGTCATTAACTGGTCATCCCGACTCTGTAGTTCTGTGAGCTCCACGTCTCCAGCAGACCTCTTGGTGATTGCTCGCTTGCTCAGGTTCAGCGGGAGGGATTGGTCTTGAGGAATACTTCTGTTGGCTTGGGAGGTCTTGCTGAGATCCTGAGCCAGAACTTCAGAAAGTCTCTTGGTGAAGGTGTTCATGTGTGTCGAGCCAAGACGGGTGCGCATCAGTTGACGAAGCTGCAGACTACAGCCGATGTCTAGCGGGAGGATCCTAAGAGGAGGTAGGGGAGCTCTAGTCATAGTGAGTCCTCCGTTCTGGGAGAAGGTATCCGAGCTACACCCTGAACACTGGTGTTGGGGACTCTCAGGAGTCTCAGGCGTACTGACTTTGGGCTGATGCTCCATAATTGTCTGGTGGGGCATGGTAGAATCTTGAGGAGCCTCAGGAGTACTCACTCCATTAAGGCCCAGGCGGGCTCGGAAGAGGTCCAAAGGACACAGTCCTTTAGTGGGACTGAATCCGTCTAGAGAACCACCTGCCAGCAATTTGCAAGGAACTGACAGAAAGGAAGGAGCTTGAGATTCTACTGTCTCCATCTTCACATCTAACCCCAGCACGGGTTGGTGGGGCATCGGTGCAGAGGATACAAGTGACAGACCTTGGCCGTGAGGATGGTTGGTAAGCTTCAGTTCCTGAAAAATAGTCAATGGCTGGACAATCTCTTGATGGGGTCTTGCTTGTTTCTCTAAGGAAGGCTTGGGATGCAAGGGCGGCCTTCCTACTCTGCCTTTGGACAGAACCTTGGCATTGCGTTTTCCAGGTGGTCTTCCTCTTTTTCGTACAACAACAGCACCATCTGGTGGTGAGGCCTGAAAAAAGTAGCACGGAAAAGCAACTTAACACAACATTTTTACAGCTTTTTCTAACAGTCCTGACATCAAACCTCACTGCACAAATATTTGAATAATTTGTTATACAGCAGTGTGGCATAACGTATATCAGATGAACAGCACATGAAAGTGTGATTCGTCACGTAACATGTCAGTCAAGATGCTCTTCCTGTGTGGCTTTATGGTTTTATTCTTAGTACTTGCATGCAAAAAACCAAAAGCATCAGCATTTCTCCTTTCTTAAGCTACAGAAAAGTAAAATCCTCACCTGGTTGGTAACTGGATTCTTTTTTGGACTGTTTGACACCCCTCTACCCCGCACAGTCTTTTTGATGGTAGTGGGCGAGACAAATGTAGCTCTAGGCTTGCCAAGTTCTGTGTTTTCTCCTCTTACATGTAGTTCATATGGGAGCATCAGCCTAGAACAACAGAGAAATTGAGCAATCAGTTAGTTGAGCGAAGCCCTTTGATACAGCAGGAATTAACTGTTGTAATCAGAGCCTCACACTCACCTTTCATAATGCCTCCTGGTGCAGGTGGCAGCGCTGGTGCTGCCTGGGCTTCCACCCAACTCATTGTACACAGTCTTCCACAAACGGTGTGATGTCACCTGCAGGTGATGAGGAGAACAATTACTCTCACCTACAATACTGAGATCACCGCGGTCACTTTAATTCCATTATGATGGATTACAGCTTACTCAGCGGTGCCAAGAAATGAAAAGACATGGTAAACTTACCCTCTCGTAGCCCCCCAGCCTTTTTACAACTGAATACATGAGGAAGAGGTCAACTGTGGACAAATGAAAGACAGCTAGGTTAAATAAAAAAAACATAGAAGTGATTGTATAAAGTAAATATTGCTCAATTTCTGCTTAATTCTGAAACATAAAAGCAGTCATACGTACTCTTTTTGAAACCCAGGTTAGGAACTTTGCTTATAGGGGAACCCCTGCGCTCCATAAAGAAAAACAGCTGATCCAGGAAGAGCTGCTCCTCTGGATGTGGCAGCCAGTTTCCATCCCAATGCATCTCCACACTGCCCATCACATTTTCCTACAGCAATCAGTTAGAACACATTAGAAGATCGTTCTTAGAATAACTGCTAAACAGAAACATGAAGATGCAGTCACATAAGAGAGAAAGTCTACTTTTGTGTTGTAGCAATACATGAAGCATAATAAAATCCTCAAATTTAAACCATGAAGCATCCTGTTGGTCACTCTGGCGAATCAGTGTGTTCAACTTGAAGCTGTTGTGAAATCTGCTTTGAGAAATCTTTTTGACACAAAAGTCTAGATTTATTGGATTCTATTGAAATGAGTGGATTTAATTGGTGAATATTGGCTGAACAACAATAAATGTAACTGTCAAATTATAATTCCACTTCAAACTTCTATAGACTATAGATAGATAGACCCACCAACTTTAAGTTGTAGGCTATGGTATTTACTTTTAAAATGAATCATATTACCCACTAATGAGTAGGGTTGGGTACCGAAACCCGGTACCATTATGGCACCGGTACCTAAATAACTGGTATGTACCGAACCGAATCAAAACGCGGATGTCTGTGCCTCATTTCGGTGCCGTGCCTAAACGACAAACCCAATATATTTATGGCGGCAAATCTATGGCATTAATAAGCGAGCGCACCACTGATGCTGGCGCGAGCAGTAAATCACTTCCGTCAGAGGAAAACAGATCTACATGCGAAGAAACGGGAGCCCGCGAGCTCATTTCAAACCCTCGCGTGAGCATGATGTCATCAGCGCGCGATTTTTCTTGCGCTCAACCTGCTCGAGCAATGTTTATTTTGTCAGTCGTGTCAGTATTGGATGCCTGTTATAAGATGATTTATTCACTTGACTTGAGACATGGCATTGAATCATATGTTAGTTATTGTTTCATAAGCTTATTTTATTTATTCATTAATGATTTGGTCTTTATTTAATGTCATTTAATGTAATTGTTTATAGAGTAAATCTTTTTCAGATTGGACAAGGAGATTGTCCAATCTGAATCAGACCAGATTGGAGACTTTTTTAAACCTTTCATGCAATTTCATGATCAATCATTCAAGTGAACAGTTGTACAGTTTCATATTTATTGCATATTGAAATTAATAGTTCTGTATCCCTCCGTGTTGTTTTTATTTGTTCTGTTTGGAAGATAACTGAGCCTTTAAATCTCCTTTCTAATAGATATGATTATTAAATCAAGAACAAAGCATTCACAGCTGTATTTATAAACTGCTTACTAGTGACTATTAATGTTGGAACAATGCTTTATAAAGGATGAACCGACTCTGTACTCATGCTTAACTAATGATTCATAGTGTGGAGTTATTATAAAGTGTTACCATTTTTATTTTATAAGTATCGATTCAGGCACCGTTTAGACACCGGAACCGTTTTAAAAGTATCGATTTGGAAACCCATAAACGATACCCAACCCTACCGATGAGGTTTGCAGGCTGACTAGCTAAACAAAGTAGCTACAGTACATGACTTACATTAGTTAACATTGAGTAATGCAGTTCTCCAATAACATATTTTTTATGGTTTATTCTTGTATTTATACATTTCAAAACACAAATTAGATCACATAAATATCACCGTCTTACTGGAACTACTCAGCCTTGTACCTTTTTTCTATTTTTGCTTCAAATTAAAATGTTACACTAATATGATTCATTTCTGACCTGTTCTTTTTATACCAGATCAGACCTTTTCATATAATATAATTGTAATTTATAATTTCATATAATATGTTTTCATATAATTAGCAATTGAGTTTTTTTCCACAGCATTTGGAATTGTTTGTAGAAACTGGCGAACTGTGACTTGAACAAGATTATGATGAACAAAGCAACAGTAAAGATACAAAGACAAAAATGGTGTGAAAGGAAGTCAAGACATCAAAGTTAAAACAAAACAGGAAGCACACAGTGATGTCACAGTATACTTCACCATTTGTTCAAAATCTTAAAACATCCTGTTTAGCCATTAGAACTGTATTAACTGTAAATATGTCTGTGGAACAAATTGTGTTGCAAAACTCCACAGCATACCTTCATCCTTTCCATCCATGACTCCGATAAATGGTTGTGGTTTTGCTGATCAAGACCTTTGCCATCCCTGCCCCTTCTTTTACGAGGTCTCCCCTTCAGACTGAGAGAGGAGCATCCTGGGACAGAAACGTAAAGCATGCTTTTAGGGCAACAGTACTCTACTTTCATAACATTTGTAAATTCATTTTAAATTCATTCAATTTTGCAAATGTAGTGTAGACATTATTAAGTACAAGGAATTCAACAATTTGAGCATCAGTTGAGTTCAAATTAAAAATCCTCAATGTCACAATAGCAAAATATCAGTTTTATTACAACCACAAATGAAATTGCACTTTGCTCAATGACAATAACAAGGTAAAGACACACTCACTTTAAGTTAAATATTCATTTGAATGAATTCAAATAAATGGCATGTAACCAAATTATTTGTCAATTAAAAGTAAACACTGTATCAAATTTGAAAAGCCTAGCATGTTACAAAGTAAATAAATGAATAGAGTGATGAAAACATAAAACAACAGATCTTGAGCAATCAAATAGTCGACTATCATTACATAAAGATCTTCTATCAACATTTACTTGTACCGTGTAGCTGTTCATCTAGCATGCCTACATTTTGGACCTTGTACACCGACAACTTAGCCTACCATATAACAACAAAGTTTAAGGTCACAATCTATCAAGGTTATAGCACTCACCAAGCTGTGTCAGAATGCTGGCATTGCTGTCTAGAGTAGGGTGGTTGAAAGTATCTCGGCAGTAGAGGACTCGTGTGGTGTCAAGGGCTACTTTTATCCCCCCCAGAGCCAGCAGGTGAGGGTCCTGCAAATTAGGGGAGCTAGCCTGATCTGGGACACGTCTTTGAAGTGAACGAAAGCGGCAGTACTGGGGGTAACTAAGAACCTTAACCTTCTGCTGTAATACTAGAGGCTCATCTGCAAGGGAACACAAAACAAAAGTGTCAGTCTATAGATTTAGGAACTATTTATTTACTGTAAAATAATGACCAGTGCCATCACAATCAGATCAGCAGTCACATTCTAAACTAAACATTAAAGTATACCATTTAGCTACATTGAAATACTATCAAAATATCCTACTACCCCTGGGCTTTTTTACATTATCAGACTCATCTGTTATGTTCGCAAAATCTAAACAAGAAAATAATTTTTTTTTTATGTAAGCTAATGTAAGCTGTAAACTACCTTAAAATGCCAGATCGTCCTATGACCTTTCAATGAAATATACATTTATATATTTATTTAAAGGTGCCATAGAATGCATTGAGAGGATATGTTAAATTGTTCTCTGATATGTACATAGAAGGTATGTAGCTTAGGTAAGGGGGAAAAATGCCCAGAAACGGTTTGACAGGTCCATTTACAACCCTAGAATTTGACCCTAGAATGAAACAGTCTGTTTTTGCCTTATTTGGAAGGTTCATGAA
>JAUMHQ010000085.1:8805682-8833961 GCA_032361165.1 Enteromius paludinosus
GGAGGAATGGCAGAGGATCCCCAAATCCAGGTGTGAAAAACTTGTTGCATCTTTCCCAAAAAGACTCATGGCTGTTTTCGATCAAAAGGGTGCTTCTACTAAATGCTGAGCAGTTCTGAATACTTACGACCATGTGATATTTCAGTTTTTCTTTTTTAATAAATCTGCAAAAATCTCAACAATTCTGTGTTTTTCTGGGGTGCTGTGTGTACATTAATGAGGAAAAAAGCAAATGGCTGCAATATAACAGAGTGAAAAATTTAAGGGGGTCTGAATACTTTCTGTACCCAAAGTACCATAGATATTTCAGTTGATACAAATGACTTTTTTGTTGTTGCTAAAAGCATGAATGTATAATACTGTGGTTTAAATACATTGTTTTATTTTTACTTTAGTGTGTCTTAATAATTGTGTTGTTATCGTTGTCTTAATAACTTATTAAAATATAACAAGCTATTGTAATTGCATCAGCATACAAAAATAGCTCAGAAACAAAGAAAGCCAAATAAAACAAACAGGTAAAATACTTAAAAGTATAAATGATACAAAAGGCACATTATTTAATTCTTCGTTTCAGATTAAACAAAATATATTTTATGAGGGCAGTGTATGTGTGGATAATATATATGATTAAAATATTACATCATTTGTTACTAAAAAAACAAACCATAAAATTCTAAATTATTTTTGTTTTTTATTTCGGCACCAAAGACTATTTAGTTTTTTCATTTCAATATAGAGTATTATGACAAATAATAAACACTGCATTGTAGGAACTATAAAAGATCTTTCTGTTTTTGTTGTTACTATGTTTGTCTGTATTTAATATATTTAAGTATTAATAAATAGATCATTAACAATGCAACATGCACTTGAAAATGATTTAATTTATCCGTGTTATATGTATTTTGGAAAGGGACATGGTCAACACAAGGAGCTTTAAATCCCATATGTTTTCTATTGTTGCAGTGTGCTACTGCCTGATAAGTGGCCTGAACGTGACTTTCTCAGTACTTTAACTTAATATGTCAATCACAGGACGCCTTCACGAGGTAATACACAGTCATGGGTCACTCACCCCCACCCCACCCCCACCGGTAACCCACATATTCACCGAAAAACCGACCAATCACAAGCCACAACATTCGGCTTCCACATGTCGAGCGCCTACTGGTAAAAAAAGAGAACTAGCCTACAGTTAAACCACAATACACGTCTGTGACTGTCAACTTTTTACTTTATGTACTCCAAAAAACACCAAAGGGAATATATTATACCAATTTTAAACACACGAAAAGCTTGAGAAAGATTTAGAGATATATAATAACCAATATGACCTTGGAGCTTTTAGTGTGCTCAAAATTGTTTACATTTATAAGTATGCAAATGACAATACGCTCATGTTAGACTTAATAACGATGCAAAATTTCTCTATTTTATCTGTATAATCATTTAAATAACAACAGTGATGAACAACATCCTCAATCCGGGTGCTTTGTGAGGCTTAATAATACTGGTATTCATTCAATACGTGCAACAACATATTTTAAGCAACTTCCTACAGCCACATACATAAAAGTCTCATATATCATTATAAAAAAAAAAAAAGTACTGCTATACCTAGCACTTCTAGACAACATCTAATATCACATTAATATTAAAAGCCGAAAAACAACGGAAACGATATTGCATATACTGACTAAACACAACATTTTAAATGTAATATTACCGCTCATATAACGACCAAATAACTTAAGCATGACGAAAAAACTTCTTAGTCTCAAAAGAAAATCAGCAGCTCCAGCAAGTTTACCTCTTCCTACAAGTTTCATTACCACGTCATTTTAAAATCATGCTTAATATTGGCGAGATTTTATCGAAACATATGTCGACAGACTGTGAATACAAACAATAGAGCTTTCCCTTTAAAATCGAGGACTGGGTTCGTATTTTTTATTTTTATTTTCTTACAGAAAATACAACAAAATCTGTTTGGCAAATGTGAAATGTGGGGGTGGGGGGCAAGAGGGAGAATCTAGGTAGTCAACACGACACACAAAGAAATTAATCATTAACGAAAAAAAAAATCGAAATATCACAAGCACGCGTTCTTGATATAACAATAAAATTTTACACACAGCCGATATTGCATGGAGGACATTTCAAATACGTTTCAAAACAAATAAAAGTTTCTCGTCGAAATACAAAACAATATTTTCAAGTCTGCGTTGGCTTGATTGGGAAGAAATCAATTCGGTATTTTGGCGAACTTCAAATATTACGACGTGTCGAGGGAGCATCGATTAAGAAATTACGATTTTAATTTTCAAAAACAAAGAAGCAAATTTCAAGCTCGCGCGGCGACCGCCTCGGGCTGCAACAAAGTAACAATTTAAAGTTGTAATTCAGTTTACCTGTATCGTACACTGCTCCATTGCAACTCAACATTCCCTTATCCCTCTCGATGCCCCCTATCAAGTTACACAGCCGGGTACTAACAGCAGTACCGGCACACACATAAACGTAGCAGAAGAAAAGCTTGTGCTTTTTTGTGAAAATAGGGCAGGATCTAGGTGTGGCTTAACTCCATTTGCCAAAAGAACTTTAATATATGTTGTGCATTGTACATAAAATTGCTTGTGGAAACATGCTTGTTGTTTAATTTGGTTCTGTGACTAACAGCGATCATTAAATAAGAACACAATTTCAATATGGAGCCTTGAAATCAGCATTTCAAGACAAAATCATCTATATACAGTACAGAGCATGCGTGTTGATTTTTAATGAAATAGCTCATTTTAAATGCATCAAGCGAAGAGTGAACCCATAACGATTTACATTACTAGCGTGAAATGAAATATTTATGATGTATTGATATTTGTTCATTTTAAATAATACAACATCAGCTATATCATGTTTGTTACATCGTATACTTGCAGGAGATTTGGCTATACATTTTCCAGTCGTCTTGTTGGCCAGCACAGTGGTTTCCTGAAACAATTAGACGAGCCAGTTTTAAAATGCAAAATAGGTATTAAAATATTTATATAATAAATATTAAATTCATATATTTTGTTCTCCAGCAGGGGGAGTGCGCACGTGATAATTTCCAGGAGACAATGGCTGTGACATTTCATTTTTTTCCCCTGCTCTTGCTGACATCATACAGCTGAATTGCATGAAAACATGGTTGACTCGTGGCTCTTAGAGTTGCAAGGAAAAATATCCATGTGTTAGTCATCTATTTAAAGATATTTATCAATTTGATATTAAATATAACATTAGTGGCAGGAACCCTAGCATTCATTGTTCAATGGGGAAGGCAACAAACAAATACAACCTTTACAATATTGATTGCAAATACTATTGAGATTTGATTCTTTCCCATAGTTACAGGCATGTGTCCTCCCCCCATGATCTACACTACTATGGCAGAACAAATGCTGTCCCCCATCAGTCCTGGGAGGATATGTGACAGCAGGAGGTCACACCACCGTTGCAAACAGTCTCTTGCATTTGCATCTGCACTTGCATTTTATTTCTTCCAGGTAAGTCTTCCACTTCATTGTAGAATGTCTGGTAAATGAGAAGCAACTGGATGTAGTTTTTTATTCTTTAAACCTTAAAGTTTCCCTTAATTATGCTAAAAGTATTTTAAAATATAGTCTGAAGATAAATAAATAAAACATTTAGAAAATGAAATATAAACTATTATGAATTAATTGATATTAATTAATAATCTCTTTTTTTGATCCACAACCAGTTTTACACAAAGAAGCATAAAACTGTAGTAGTAATAATAATTATTATTATTACATTAGTGGCATAAATACACAAAAAAAAATATTCATATATATATACATATACATTTTCAGTACATAATGTATAAAATTGCTTATTAAAGGTATGACAAATGTAATATAAATTATGTATAGGCAGCAGTCAAGGTCTGTTGTTTCTTATTTCACATATGGCTCTGCATATCAGCACTATTGGTCAAGCTACATGCAACGTCATGAAATGATCTCTTTACTTAAACATTGTTCAAAAGTCATTGTTGGGGTGTTTGCGAATTCAATGCCTTTTAAGAACACAGGAAGCTTTTAAAAGACCTCAAGGGGGCGCTGTTGCTCACTTTCTGTGAGTGCTGAACTCTTCATCTGAAGATTTGAGTCTAATTCTTGTCAGTCGATTTAACACAAAACGTTTCTGGTATAGGCTAGGCTATTTGTAGCCTAAATGCACATAACAATTTGCAAAGAAAAATGTATGCTTGCTTAATTGTTCATCACGACGATTGCATGCAGGTTTCAAAAGAAATTACATTAAAGTATATTTTAGTTGTACTTGCCAAAAACTTATATAAAAATTATACACAAATTATACTTAGGCCCTACTTAAGTGGGTTAGGGAATCTTAGGGTTAATTTCATCAAATGAATACATTTTTGTTTACTTGTAAATAACATGCAATTAAATGTTCGTAAAAACAGGCCTACAGTGAGAATGCAAAAAGTGTACTTCTTTTTCCCAGTGGTAAGAGAGATCTGTTAATAACTGCTGCTAAAGTGTTCAAACATTTTGTAAACACACTTATGTGACGTAACAGCTTTATGTAACCAAGCAATTGCAGCATCAAATAGCTCCTATTTGCTAAACTGGCTCAACCTATGACATGATTGTGTTTGTCTGACCTTTGACATGTCATGTGATCCATATTTTAGCCTGTATACATATTATTATTAGGATTCTTTTTAAACAGGACCCCAAAATAACGTTAGCAGGCAAATGTGAAAAATGCATAAAAATAAGAGGATGGATGAAGAAAGAAATGCATATACAATTTTCCTGACAATCATTTATTGTGGTTCAGTTCCCAAACCGGGATATTTGCCAAGATATACAGTACAGATACAAGCAGTTCTAACAGGCGTATACAGATATCAACTCTGCTGTTTGTTATGCACATTTGAAATGACTACACCTCAGATTAACTTAGATGAGGAACCTTTGATGGAAACCACCTGCTTGAATGTATTCTGGTCTTGCATTGGGTTGTATTTCATAGCATGCTTACATATCATAGTTATATTTACAACATGTAATAAACCTTATAAGTTATATCAGTAAGATGTATGCTTATATTTATAAGTTTAAATATGCTCCTAAATATATATAAAATGATAGATAGACTTACAGACAACAACTCTGCAATATATGTAAACAGCATTGGGTGGGCCGGTAAAGTATTTAAACTAATTTAAGTAGAGAAAATGATATCATTCCAAAAATAAACAAAAGCCTATAGGCGGCGGTAGCCTACCAGAGAGAGGAAACATTCCACAGGAAGTGGTTGAAATGGCTGGAATGCTTACTGGATAAAACAACACAGCTATGGTCTTTTTAAGTTAAAGCTGCTTTAATTTTCTACTAAAACTGACCTTGACCCAGTGAAACGCTAAGCTTCTCAGGAAGTTTGTGGCATCCTGAAATCAGATAGCTTTAATGTCAACATGCGTTTTCCTTTCAGCACTTTCTTGGCCATGAAATATGAAATATGACACTTAGTTTGCAGTCTTGCAAGAAATACTGCTCAATATTAACAACTCATGAGCTTCCTTACTTTTATCAGTTCCCACAAGTCAGAGGCAGGCGCTCTAAAGGCTGTAGGCCAAATGGATTCTGGGTTTCTGCCAAATAGAGTGCTGGGCTGATAATCTAGTTTTGTTTTGTCATTGAAACGAAATTTAACCTGTTTCACTCTAAAACCCATTCCAAATTCAACAACACAATCACCTTTGTTTCAGCATTTTCTGGAAAATAAAATATGCTTCATTCAAGCACGTGAGAGCTGATTTTACCCTGATGACAAACGAACACATACACAAGTGATAACAAGAGCTATAACTCAAATTCGAATTAAATCAAGACATGCGCGCCTCTTTTTCAGAAATGACGTACAACGTTTTGGTTCCCCCACTTCAGGATACTCCTTACTGTTGTGTCTCACAAGACAGCATTGCATGTTATCTAAGATGAAATCGGGGTGTAACATTTCCAAGACTTTCTACATGTGTAATCACTCACATACAGATCCTCTGCTATTTTAGCATATTTCAGTGTCCAATAATATGGGAATGTGTTTAAGGCTCTGCAATACCAGCAGAGTTATTACTTTTGTAAAACATTATCTAAAAAAACCCAAAATCAATAAAGAAGCTGTAACACTTTACAGTAAATTAGTAAAGATAAGGTAAAGTCAATACAGTAAAGTTAAATGCATTTGGTTTATTAATCTTGGAAAATATTCGACATATCAATTTGTGTGCATTTAACAGTTGCGTACATTGAATGCAAATTAATATTTTATGAATGAACATGAACAATAAAGATTTTTAGAACTAAAATGCTCTTTGTTAGTTTGTGATAACAAATGCAGCAACTACTGGTAATAAGTTTATTGTAAGCATTATTGTAAAGTAATACAAAAATAAAATATAATGTATCATTAAAATATGCAGTTTTGTATTTAAAATGTCAAAGAATAAAATAAATAGGATAAATAATTTGCCACATTTTATTGTCTACTGGATATATTGGGTCCACAATGATGAGTATGATGTGTCCATACTTTCATACATTCTCATGAATCTCTGTATAACTGGGTCACAGCAGTTTGAATGAGAACCGTCCCGCAGAGAGCAGTCACCCCCACCCCCTCACTCTGTGACATGCATTCCTCGTGTTTCCCTCCATATTCTTTCTTTTCTTCGAGCACATTTGCACATGTGCAGGGGCAAAGCAGCAAGACACAGACCAATTCAGTCATCATCTCTGTTCTTGTATTCTGTCTTAAGAAGTCAAGTGGTACATGCAAACACACAAATATATATTTATATATAGCACTTGACTTCTTAAAACAAAATACGTGTACATGCATGCATACACTGAAAAAATTTAAGGTGTCTGCAAACAATTTTAGTTACATGGAATAAACAAATTTAGCTAAAAGTGGGTCAACGACATTTGTTTAAATGTAGCTAAAATAAATTTTCAACCAACTAATACTTTAACAAAATAGTACATTAATCATTTTTTTTCCGGTGTAGTATATTTATTTATGTATTTATGTGGATTAAGTAAATCACTAAACTTTTATTCAGAAATGGTGCATTATGATGTTTAGATGCAATCTAAAAAAATGTACAGAACGTAAACCTTTGATCTTCGAATGTCAAATGAGATCAAATCAGATATAGATAATCAAGCTGGCCACTGGATGGCCTCTCTTTTCCAACACCTGGAGAGGAAACAAACACTAAAATCTTAACAGTTTTTGTATTAAGTAAATATTATCTATTGTAAATTCGAATTAAGAGCTGCAATATTCAACGTCCACAAGGTGGCGCTATTTCAACACAAATTATTGCATACTAATCAGACTCTGCTTATCCAAAACCTACATTGCTAAACTTACAGATGTTTATATAAGCTACTAAAAACAAACTATATCAGCATTTTAGTATTGCATTACTTTATTCCGGGTGGTTTAAATATTACTAGTCACCACCATCTGTTCTGTTGAGAATCCTTATGTGAAATTTCCAAATAAAACTAGATTAAAATCAGCCAAGCAACCGTAAAACACTGAACAGACATAAATATCAAGTCAGGCTTTTCATGAGGTGCCAATATTATTTAATGCCATTTTATAAGACAACTACGACTTAAATATATACATTTGTGCATTTTTTATTTTATAAAAAGCCATACAAATGGAGAGGCACTGAAAAAACTCACAGACACAAGTGTTACTAAAAGCAAGCTGACGCTATTTTTTGTATTTTCTCTTTCTTGAGAGTCTTTGGCTGTTCCTAGAAGGGTCAATAAGGCAGTCAGTGTTCTCTGATCGAGGAGTGAAGGCGCTACTGGTGCAGGAAGTCATCGCTGAGCAGTCTACACTTTCCAAAGTCCCCACCACCGCAGGATCAGCAAGGCCACTGGAGAACCATTTACGTAATAATTACTGATGATGTGGAAGAACATCATTAGATATGTTTAGCGAACAATATTGGAACTGTACCAGTTGCTTGTTTTTGAAACATCAGATGGTCCAGGTTCATCAGTGCCTGTAAGTAAAGAACTGAACGTAATAAAAGGCCTCATCTCTCAAGCTTTATTGGCATAAACACCAGAAATGACAGAAAGATTACACACCACTTTGTCTCCGTTCTGTCTGGTCCAGAGCAGTGAGCAGACCGTTTTCCTGCAAAAGTAGTATGTTGACACTTGATACAAACACAAACACCTCTCAGAGGACGTTTAAAAATGAAGCTACCTGATAGTCTTTCTTTTCCAAGCACGAATCAACATGTTCTTGATACTTCTGGAGTGTAAACAATCCCTGACACATGTAACACTTCTCCATCTGTGTTCTGCAAAGAAAATACAACTTTTTAATGACTCCACTATTTTCATTTATTCGACATGTTAAATGAGCTTTCAGCGTTTGAATGTTTGGTGTACCTACTTGCCAGATTGCTGAGTTTCAGCAAAATTCCTTTTGGTCCTTTTCCGTCGGGCGACAACTGCAATAGCATAAAATATTTCACTTCACAAATTTCTTGACCTGCTGTATTGCACAATACACAGTCATGTTGGCATCCAAATATTTGAATGCTGAATTCAACTTGTCTTCTTTTGTGCATCTATTTGCATATTGAAAAGTTAAAAAGTGTTTTTAGAGAGCGAACCTTGTGACTGCTCTTCCTGGTGGTCTGTTTCGCCATCACAGTAAGCCGCGTGCAGCTGGACCGTGCTGAAAGGGAAGAGTTTGGAGCACATGGGGCATTCCACCTCATGACTGTGAAGAGGAGCTGCCTCTTGTTCCATCATCTCCTCTTCTACAGCAGGAGCACCTACTCCCTCCTCGACCTCCATCACCTCAATGTCAGCGCGAGACTGGGGCTGTGAATGAGGGAAGCTCAGTTAAAAATGATATGGTCTTATTGAAATCCTGTCTGGTTGTAAATACAAGTCTGTATGGTCTGTTGTATGAGGTTGTATGGTGCTACTATACCTGAGCCGGACTGGTAACCATTAGTTCTGGTGTGCTGTTTTGAGTCATCTGAGTCTCTGTATGAAGAACAAGCAACTAAATTACATTTATACCGAAGGAATCCGTTTCATCATCTGAAGGGCTGAAAGCTTCAGTCACATACCTGGACAAATGATCTCATCCTCTTCACAATGCACATGATTCTGGGCCTCTTCTTCTTCCTGCTCAGCTGAACACTGTATTTGAGTTTCATCTGAAGCGGCCCATGGAGCACTTTTCCTGTCAAGGAGATAGATTTAGAATACTGTTGTGGTGTGATGTGTCCTTTCTAAAGCTATATATGGAAATATTGTGCCCATTATCTTTTTTTTTTTATTGAAAATCTTTGAAGTGGATTAAAACCTTTTATCACAGTTGTCCTAAAACCTAAAAGCGTTCTTGTCTTTGGACAACTTGATTTTTTTGATCCACTTCAAATCTTGACTACTGTAAATATATATATATATGCAGCACTGATAGCAGCAAACTTTATGTTTCTGACATACGCACGTCACCCAATTCTTTCAATAGATGGAATGTCTACCGAAACTCTAAACACAGAGCAATTTTCAATTTAATTATTTCTCTTTTTTTGGAACTACATCTAAGAGTTACGGGAACGAGACACCTAAAAGGTTACCTGAAAGGTTTTTTTAAAGCGGCAGTTACAGGCTCCTCGTGGCTGAGGAAAGGGGTTTTTTCCTGTTGAGAAAACAAACAAGCTATCAGTAACAGGTGCAGCAACATTCTTAAGAATATTTTGTCTGTGTTCCAGTATGTAAAATAAATGGAGCGTCACCTTGTGGTTGATGCCGGTATTACAAGTAAAAACACCGTATATCCTTTTAAGACCCATTTATAGACAACATACCCAATGAGGTTAGAGTGATTTGAAGAACAGAATACTAACCACTTGCTCATCTTTCGTCTCTGGAGATGACAAAACTACGTATGTTTCACTCTGTCCGCCCTTAGCATCCTCCTGTGAACCCACCACAGACTCCTCCTTGGCTTCGTCCTTCTCTTCTACTTCGGTTCTGTTATTTTCTTTCTCTGCCTCTACTTCACTCTCCTCCTCATCCTCTGACAGCTGAGGAGCTCTGTGGCGCTTCCATCTCCTTGCACCAAACGGCCTCTCTGAGCCAGGAAGCACCTTAAAAAAAAAAAAAACTATCATTAAGCAATCAATATTAAAATATTGTATTTTAAAAAAAGACTGTAAAGGTTTCACATAATTCATCTTCATGAGAAAAGCTGTTAAGTTTGTGTTCCTACATCCCTGAACGTAACTGAAAATGATGTTTCGACTGAATGAATGCAGCTGTTGTCACTCACTGGCAGTCCCCAGTCTGCTTTGTGCAGCAGCTCTCGCTGGCTCTCCTTTAGGCTCTTCTCATACACCTCCATTTGACACATGATCACACGTGTGTACTCATCCGGGTTTTGCCCCATGGGGCAGAAAGGCACTCCCCAGTAGTAAGAGATTTTTTCCACTGAAGAATGTGGAGATTTACATTCAGAGGATTTGAATTCCACACCCTTGGATGCTTTCGAGTCCTCTTCCAGGACAGACTGTGACATCTGTGTGTCTTGTGTAGAGGAACAGTGAGTGTCGGTAGTTGGAGAGGGGCAGGACTGGGTTGGAGAAATCGCAGTCTTGACTGGCTTTAAAATCTTTTCCTTGCACAACACTGGGCTGGCGGAAAGAACCTGCAAAAGACCACAATTTCTAATGAAGAACCATATTCTGGTTAAACCTTGCTGTTAACATGTTCTACAGCTATTCAAATGATTCCTCTATACATGTAACAAGCATACCTTTTCTGTTTCTATCTAATATCACAATAAATATTTTTAGTTTGGACGTACACAGATATACATGAGTGAATAATTGAATGAATCATGGCTGCCATCCTGACCCAAAATTCTGAGTAGAGGCATATGCCAGATGTTGTTTTCGAGTTCTAGAAACCATAACATTATCTTAATCTGGTTACGGTAATAAAGGGCTTACATTATAAGAATATTACCAAATATTCCGAACGTCTAACACCCCTCTGTTCGACTGACTAGCCATTAAACATGCAGTTATTTTTAATTTACAACCTACTAACTAAAAAGTATAGCACCTACCTCTTCGCTGGCATCATCATCATCAGTTAAATGCAGGACCATGTGACTAGTAAAGTCATTCAAAGACTGGGTGTTTGAAGAAGTTTCTGCAGTGTAAAACAATGAAATGGTTATGGCTAATTCAAGCTTTCTGTACAAAAAAAAAAATCACATTTGCAACTATATAAACGTCAGTACGGTTTTTTGAAATGTGTCTATGATGTTTTTACTGATGAATAGAACAGCATTTGTTCGAAGCACAAACCTCTTGCATCTTATCTATCTCTTTACTGTCACTTTTGACCAATTTAATTTTATCCTTGCTAAACCAAATAATGCATTTCTTAAAAATAATAATGGCCTGGTTGAATCTGAATTTGTATGGAACCATCGCACAGAGAACCCAATAACTTGACAGGCCCTGTCGGCAGGAACCAAACTTGCTCTGTGTGGTACCAAATACTACAAAACACTGCTCAGTCTTGCAGCAACAGTGGGTTAACCACACACGCAACTTCAAGCATGAAGTAAATGTAAAAGTATTTCGTTTGATACAATTATATGGCCTTAAAGAACTTGTGCACACACATACCTCTTGGAAATTAAGTATGCATGATCATTTATATTTGTGCAGCGGCATCAGACAAAGATGATCATTTCAAAACGTCAAACTTTTAATTCTGGACCCTATGGCTCTGAGTAAATAGTGCAAACGAGGGAATAGTGCAAGAAATGTCATACTGGTGTCAGGTTTTGCATTCTCACCCTGAGTGGTCCGATCCTCCACTTGCTTTAAAATAGGGGTTTTCTGTTCAAATGATCACACAATAGAGTTAATAGACTTCTACAAATACAAATGACTTCTAACACAGTTCTCTGAGGAATACACACTACCAATCAAATGTTAAGGGGTTATACTTTTTGAATGCTTTCGAAAGGAAGTCATATTATTGATTTGATCAAAAATGCTGTAAAACAATAACATTTTTAAATATTTACACTTTAATATAAATGTTAAAAATAACAGCATGTATTTAAAAAAGTATTTTTGATCCTTACATGAATATACATACACAGGCCAAACAGAACCCCAAACATCTGAACAGCAGTGTAACCACTAAACCTGTCATTCTGAGATGTCCCACTTACACTTGCTACAGTGACATCTTCACTGCTGCTTTTAGGCACACATTTGGGGCTTGATCTTCTAGAAGGTGAAAGGCACGTATCCGGACATGTGCTCAGACCTTGGCTTACTTGCGTTGGTAAATCAGTATCCTCATCAGATATTCGAGTATCGTCTTCACTCGCATTAGTATTTTTACAGGAGTCTTTGTCCTCTAGCAATTCAATCTTTTGTTTCAAGTCGTTCTGAGTGAAGACTGGGTATTTGGAAAAAAGTGAATCTTTTTGCTTGGGGGATGTAGCAGCAGCGCTGTCCTGTGTGTGGAAATTGGAGTCTGTGCTTGCCGGGATGAGGTCCTGACTCAGTTTCTCTACACATACTACAGCCTGACGGATGATGCTGCCGTGTCTGGTGAAGAGAGGGGATGTCTGGGAATCTGAGACAGATCTGAAGAGCTCAGGAGTGTTGCTGATGACTGTCTGTTTATCTGATGCCTTGCCCTAGGAAGATGCATGAGCATAAGGGAAAAAGGGGAAGGTTAGTACTTTTGTAATTAATCCTGTAATGCCTGACAAAAAGAGTTTATTGAACTAAAATCTTAAAATATGGTTTTTTTTAAGTATCATATTTAAGACTTTTACAGCTCATACAGTATAATAAAATGAGAATACAGAGCTCATACCCCAGAAGGAAAATAACACTTATTTTATTTATCAATATACAATTTAGAGGTGTCGGGGGGGTACAATCCTCAAAAGGCTGATGTTTCAAGTGTAATATTTCCAATTTAACATGGTTTTACTCAAAAGTATGTATGATCCAGTAAATATTATTAAATTAAATATATATTAAATTGAACGTCAGCAAAGATTTCACAGCAAAAAGACGTTTCACACAAACTGGAGGGGATAGTTTTAAAATGATAAAAGAATAAAAAGTTTAAACACTCAATCAGACAACAGGAGGCGTGCGGTACATTGTGTACAACAGACCAGCAAAGTTTACACAGTCCTTAGAAGTGTGCATATGAGATAGGGATGGGTGATATATTAGTTGCTAGTTATTTGCCTGCGATACTGAATGCGATATTGGGCAGCTTGTCAGTAAAGGTCAGTATGGTTCTGTGTATTAAATGGCGATCCATTTACCGGCTTTACTGATGAGATGCACATGATTATCACGATATATCGCCCAGCCCTAATATCAGGTATTATTTTACAATCATTTTATTAAAAAAATGTGAAGCCATTTCATAACAACTAACCTGAGTGGCAGCAGAAGGACTGGAGTCCTGAGCTGGAGAACTCCTGGTTGAAACATGCGAGGAGGTCGCCTGTGATAGATCAGGCATTTCTGGAAGCGGACTAATCGTTTCCCTCTTATTCTCACTGTGTGTCTGATCTCGGCTGGGGTACAACAGTTTTCGCCTCAAGCGTAATATCTCATTTGGTATATTCTGCTCTGGTTGATCTGTAGAGCTGGCTGCTTCATCTTGACCCTCCGCTGCTTTCACAGTGCTTTCCTGCAGAAATACAAGCAGCTGTTTTGATTAATACCATCCCGCTTATAAAACAAACATGTCAAATTTAAACGACACAAGTCAACACTACTTGACGGTAGAGCCATTCTAAAGATTCTGGGCAGATTTCACTGTAAACCACATTCATGTTTTGGTATTTGTATTTGTACACAGATCTTATCTGCATCTCCTGTGCTCCATCGAGCCACTCCCATAACAGCTGCCTGTCACCACTCAAATTTAAGGATTACTCAGATTAACTGTATAGCATTTGTTTAAGACTCTAATCCAATTATAAAGTAATTATTTCATCATTAATAATCGTTCAGTGAGTAAAACTAACTGTGTCTCTGGTATTGTGGACTATACAACATTGTTATATTATTTTCAAAATCATTTTAAATGAATGTCCCTGGACCAGTAGGATACTCTTAATAAATTAGCAGTGGCTGGGACAAATTTTAAGTATCAATTCTGCTTATAAATATGCAATCTAATCCTGTTTCCATGAAATAAGCCTGCTCCCGAGCAGGTTTAAGCTTACGGACCTGTTGCTATGACAGCAAGTCTACGATGAGCTTCGAAGAACCAAATTATCCAAGATCAAGAGAAATCGTCAACAATCAAATCCAGCTAATGGAGTTAGTGACAGTGTCAGTTTTTTTTTCCAGTTACAAATGACAAACGTGAAAGGTGCCTAGTGTTTTAACATCTGTTCCACTTCAAACATTTCAATTTTACGAGAACAAATGTTTCACCAACATTAAGACTTTCTGCTATGGCTTTTTGTATGTTGCAGTCTTCCTGCTGTTGTTTCTGGGCAGCATTGTTTGCTTCCTGAGCGCTAAGTTTCATAGCCAGGTCCAGCATTTCTTCTTCTGTCATGTCTGAAATCACAAGCAGAACAACACAAACAAGTATTAATCAAATGCATACCTAATTTTTTTATCAGAATTAATGATATGTTTTAAAGTTGTTACCTCGTAGTTGAGACTGATTCTCCCTTCGTTTCCACCTGGTTGTCCGAGAGGATCGTTTAAATGAGCAATCTTCCTCCTGAGGATAAAATGGACAAATGTAAAGTTTAATTTATTCATTTTTTAATGGAAGAAAGGTGGAATGTTTGCAAAATCTTTTTTTTTTGTGATATTACAGTAACAAAAATTAGCACAACATACCCAATACTGAATATCTAGTGCTAACAGTGAAATTCATTATAAACAAATATCACCATGGTAATTACGTTATTTAGGAAACGTTGTAGCTGTCCTATATAGACCACCCTTAAACCACACAGAAACCTTTAAACGCAGACAAACACATAGTATATGGCTGCCTACTGTATAAATAGTACCTCTTCATTTTCAGAATCAGATATGACCAGGGTCTCATCGTGTTCCACTCTGCTGACTTTCGCTGTTCTTCCGCCTTCATCCGTTGTGCGCTTCCGGCGGGGCATCCTGCCGCGACCTCAACAACATTAAATTCTCTCTGTGTACACCTCTAGATACACTCCCTGATACTCTGACTGCTCGTAAACTTTTACTGAACACGTTCGATGTTCATATTCGATAATACAACGTTGGTTCGGTAGATCACATGCTCGAAAAACAAGGATTTCGCTTCCAAGATATTTTCACAAGCAGTTGTCATGTCACGTGACAGCGAGGGACAAGGAAAGACGTGACGTCACAACCGACAGCGCGCGAGCTTGCAAGATTTTTTGATTTGATGGGAAGTTCCAATCGTTTCCGCGGTTTGTTTCAAAGAACTGGTTCAAAAGCGATTCAATGATTCTTTTACGTCATTACAACATTTTTATTCACAGCATTTTATTCGGTTTTAAAGACAACGGTAATCCAAATTAGAATGCGATATAAATTACATTAAAATTTTATTTCATCACAAACAAAAAATGTTTTTAATTACAAAATAGGGGTTTAAATCTCCACCAAATTTGATGGATTTAAAATTTAAGTCATATTTCACATTAATAAATGTTAAGTCATATAGTCACATTTAATATTATTATTTATTTATTTTAATTACGTGTGTTAATTGTAACCGCATTTATCCTAATTCAGCTTGAAGCCAAAATAAAACCATAAATTTCGAAATATTAAATTGAAATCTCACAACAAATTGTTGTTCAGATGTCAGCTCGGATTCAAACCCATTCTTGAACGGATTTTGCGAACAGGTTGACGGAAAGATTCAACTCCTCCAAACGATTTCACGCCAAAAAGATAAAAGATTTGAGGTGCAAATAATTTGGTTGTCAAATCGCTAGCAAAATTAGGAGTGCTCATTTGTGCATACATATCACTTAAAACCGGTAAACCTTTTGGGAGCCTGTTGGAACTGGTAAAATGCCAACTTTTGGCGATCAAAATAATAAACCAACTCGCGTAGCAATAAGACACATATTTACCCCGTATAGATTCTCTTACGGGTCCTTACGTCATCTGCATTGCTTAGTTGTTGCGTAGAGGTGTGTAGAAGTAATAAGCATGTAGCATAAATGGTTCACATATTTGTTTATATACGGGATATAAATGGGTTACAGGATGTATGAAGAGACTTGTGCAGCGCATGTATCGTCTGCGCATGCGCGATCCGCCTCCTGCAAACATCATGGCGCAGCAAGAGCCGAATGGAGATTTTCCATATTTACCTTCAGGGGCGGCCGAGGGTAAGAGATCGGCGACATTCATTCAAAATAAATGGTGTTACGTTCGAAGCATAATTTATAAGCAAAACATGACATTTATTCCGAGAATGTACAGCGTACAGAGTGTGAGGGAGTGTAAAGCATGGTAGCATAACGTTAGCTCTAGCTCCTCAGTGCTCTTAGGACTCCTGCTTTAGTGTCTGGGAAGCACAGCGTATCCAAGGTCGATGTAAGACACTGTCTGATTTTTTTGCACCTTAATGCAAAGAAAGTCTATTTTAGGTTTGGTTTCAGCTTTGCATACTTTGCTTCAAAGCTGTTTTGTACGCGTGTCTTTAAATAACGATTCTGATGCTGATCTTTCTTTCAGTGAACCGAATGATAAAGGAGCACAGTGACTTGTTCTCTGATTCTCAATGTAAAGTGTGTAGCGCTGTCTTAATCTCAGAATCCCAGAAATTTGCACATTACCAGGTATGAATTCACACTCATATGGACAAAGTTTAAATGATCGCATCATTTCCTTTGTACCAATACAGTACACAACTTTGGGGGCTAGATTCTGATTTCAAGTATTTTAGAATGGAATACTAGCATGCTACTCGTACTACTTCTGCAGTATGCTCTGTTTTTATGTATGCTTACATTGAATACCCAGGCTGCCTGTTGAGTTTCTGCAGAAAAGCTGCAGTATAGACTTGGTTTGTTTAAAAAACAAAAACATACTTACAAAAATAGCTGACAAAAAAAGCTGACCTCCCTTAAAAGGGACTGTATTGGGTATTGTGGGGAATTGGGACAGGCCTGTAGGTACCAAATCAGGCTGTATCCCATAATTTCCTGCATTTCGTTACATCACCCATGATTTTAAACATGTGCTCATTATTTGATTAGGCTGTCCAAATGTTAGACATTTTTACCCAAACGTTGATGAAACATGCTACATATATTTCCAGCATGGTAACTGACTATATCTTGGTAAATAAAGCTTGGAACATGACACTTATCCCATGACAAAAGCACTTTCTTCAATGTCATGCCTTCTAATGTATGTTTTTCTTTTTTTTTTTTCTTTTTGTCTCTTGTAGAGCAAAAAACATGAGAGCAAAGTACGACGGTACATGAGCATACATGGTAATGAGGAGCCCAACGCAAAGCGGTTCAAGCCTTCAGGTGATGTAAGTCAGATAAATGGCCAGATGTGATGGAGACTTATTGAATGTTGGATCATAGATGTGCGTGTCCTCCATTAATGGCTGCTGTCATGTTTTGCAGACAGTTGATGTTGGTGAAGAGGACAAATACAAAGCCTGTGATGTGTGCAACATGACATTCTCTTCCCCGGTAGTGGCACAGTCACATTACCAGGGCAAAGTTCACTCCAAGAACCTTCGCTTGAAGACCTTTGGTCAGCAGGCTCCTGGTAAGAAGACTTGATTATCATGATACTTAGCGCTTAAAATCCTGAAATGGTCAGAACGAGATGTACACGGTTAGCTCTGTGATCAGTTGTTTTGGAATGAGTATTTTCATGATGCAAAATACATTCATTTACATTTACAAAAAAATAAAACATGGTATGGTTAAATGATGATGGTTACGCATTCGCTTCTGTGTCAAGCTGACATGCTTTGTTTTGGTTCGTATTCTAGTATTACCTCAGCCGAAAGCGCAGGTGAAGAAGGATGAAGGGCTACCTGAAGGTGGGCAGGGGCCAGCAAAGCGGGACCCCAACCGCTTCTGCTCCATCTGCCAGGCATCCTTTAACAATCCCCTCATGGCTCAGCAGCACTACAGTGGCAAGAAACATAAAAAACACCTGACTAAACAGAAGCTGATGGAGACATATGGGCCGTCCTCTGCACCAGGTCAGAACATACTGTAGAAGGGGGTCTCACGTCCCATATGCAAATCTTGATGTGGACTTTAAGATATTTAATCACTTATACTATATTATATTATATCTAAATCTTTAAACAAATGAAGTGCTTTAACAAAGGTGCACGCTTCACAGTTCTGTGAATGTTCAACTGCATTCTAAAAAATAAGACATCCAAATGAATTATGGTAATCAACTACAGTTGATTCGACTCAAATTATGTTTTAAGATCTATGTTTGGGTTGCAGCTGTATTGCAAGTACAGTGTGTTTATGCAAGGATTTCACAGACTCCAGTCATAAATATTAGACTTTGTAATGCAGAATGCCTTTGAATTTGGCTCATTGTGGATGAATAAATCACAGGTAGGCTATACAGTGAATTAAAACACAATATATACTGCTGTCTGTGAATATTAAAGTAAATTAAAAAAACATTAGAGCTGAAGTGGGTACAGTGATCTGTGTACTGTTTTCATACCAAAAGTGCAATAGGCACCTCATCAGAAAACAAACTAAAAATGGATCTTTTGTGTGTTGGTTCATCAAACATCTGTTAAAATCCCTTCACCACGGTCAGCAAATCCCTCGTTGACGCACTTCTGTATAATAGTAACTCCATTCCACTAAAGATTTGTGTTTGTTACACTTTTTATCAGCCTCCACGCTGAAGGGCTACCCATGTACTGTGTGCAATATTGAACTGAACTCCGTGGAGCAGTACCAGGCCCACATCAGCGGTTCCAAACACAAGAACCAGTGAGTAACTTGTGCTGCCTTGAAAAAATCCCCTCCTCTTATTTAGTCGATTAATAACTTATACCCCCGTTCGACAGTGTCAAACTCAAGAAAGGGCCAAATGCATTTCCCGGCGCCCCTGAGAACTACCAGCCCGATTTCCAGTATCCACCCAACCAGGAAGGACCAGAGGATGCTGGAGACTGGGACAGCTTCAACGACGGCTATGAGTGAGAAGATGCTGTCAGACTCTGCTTCACTCTTCTCATTTGTGACAAGCTTCCTCCGTTTAGGCACAGGTCAATGTGTGTCTGCACTGTGCATCTCCTAAGGCCAGCTTTTTACCACACTACATCTCTTCCTGTCTATTCTTGTCGCTCTCACACACAGTTGAGGGACCACAATAAACTTCCAGAGCTTTTTTTTTTTTTTTTTTTTTTTTTTGCTGTTACAAAACCGAAGTCAAGGAGGCAAAACTTAAAGAGTGCTGCTTTTTTCCAGTGTTAGGACTGTTCATTAGTGTTACGTGTTTGTTTGGTTTCCAAAAATGAATTTCCACCATCTCCACGTACAGATGCAGGCCTTGAAGGTGGTTGGAGGGGGGGAATGTATTGTCTATCTGTTTGATATTCTTACTTCTACTTGTTGCTTATTATTTTAAACTCCTCAAGCTCCGTGTTTTGTTAAATGAATGTCTGTGAACTTCCAAACTGTTGAATTTGATAGTGTGCAATGTTTGGAAAGCTTAGAGTGCTTTATTTCTTAATTTTCTTATTTTGAAAAAAAGAAAGAAATAATTTTAAGCGATTTAGGCTGGACATTAGTCTTTTATTTCTCATGGCTTCATTCCAGTTCCATGTAAACGTAAATCTTTAAGTAGGAAGTATACTGTAATTTCATACGCTTACTAGAGATTTAAGGAAAGGCAAATTGGTGCTTCAGTTCTAACATCCAAACTGAACTTGTGCTAGTTATTTAATCTGTCCATGCATAGGAAATGAGGTCATTTATTTATTTAGCTTACATTTAGGTACAAAATTTCATCTTGACATTGTCACAACATAGATTTTGCTGTAACTGTTTTACAAAGTCAGACTAGTACTAAAAGCTGGTTAGTCAAATGTACTGAAAGCCTCTGTTCAGGATTCATGTGAAAATGCTCTGATTATAAAGCAAAAATGCAAAGTATGAAGCGAAAATGCTACAAGTTTTCAATGACTGTTGAGCATTTGTGTAATGTATGGCTTGCATTGTTTATTTTTCGCAATGTACATTGCAGATTGTTCTGATGCTGATGAGGGACTGATGCTGATGCTAAGATGTAAAATCGGCAATAGTTCAATTAGTGCTTAGAACCATCATAAAATAAGCTTACAAATGATTCAGTTTAAGAGTCTGTTTACTAGGGAAAGTCATTGTGAAAGACTGAAGCGTGACCATTAATTTTTGTGTGTTCTGTAAGGGTCTAGTTTCTGCTCCCAAATCTGTTACGAAAGATGAATGTTGGGAATTGATGCAGGTTCATCAAAATCTGTTAATGAACCCAA
The DNA here is from genome assembly GCA_032361165.1 of Enteromius paludinosus. NCBI lineage: Eukaryota > Metazoa > Chordata > Actinopteri > Cypriniformes > Cyprinidae > Enteromius > Enteromius paludinosus. The sequence goes on from JAUMHQ010000085.1 coordinate 8,826,370, forward strand.
TAGCAGTCATCTTAAGGACTACTGTAAGTACAGTATTGCTTAGTTTGGGAGCCTGAAATGTTATATTGACAATGTTAAAGGCTTCTAAGCAGCACAACAGCAATTATGTGCTGGATTAAGGCCTTCAAACTTGGTAGCATATATGTTTTGTTGTCATTTTGCTTTTATCGGTCAATTTTCGTTTCCTCAGACAGTGTGAGCCTAAAGAGATGTAAGTTACTTTTCATCCAGTAAAATGTTTTGAGAAAAAAAACAAACGTATTTCAGACTGGTTTAATGAACATGCATGCAATCACACAGATTGGTCTCATATCATCTTGTTTTTTTTGTCCTAAATAAACTATTAAGTGAAGTTTTAAAAAGTGCTGCTAAAGAAATGAAGGAAAAATCACCTGACACTGAAAGTCTTGCACATAGAGTGGCTGTACTGCTTCTATATTAAAAATGAGATGAATAATTCAACAGGGCATTCATTTTTTTTTTTTTTTTTTGTTAAATCTAATGTTTACTACTTTCCATCCACTTACTGACCTTTTTAATAAAGCTGCAATAAGAAAACTTTCGGGAAGATTTACATTGCCCCTCCTCACCCTGTTTTTGCTACTGTACCTTTAAGAGTTCTGTGTATAAATTAGACCTCTTTTGATTGGTCAATGCTGAGTACTAAATTTTAAATGTGTGTACGCAGTCATAACCTCTGAACCATATCTATATCTATGTTCTGAACGACCTTTTTGTTTGAACATATTTTCTAAGTTTATATGTAAATGAGCAAAAACTGGTGGGATTATAATTGCACTGTTTCTGACATGTTGCATTTTCCACAACCATTTTTTAAACTCTTAATGATGTAGTATGGCTTTTATTTTATGAATTAAAATGTTGTCAGTTAGAGTTAAAAGATTCGTTGACAAACGTAGGCCCTACAACATATTCAGGCAGTGTGTGTATATAAAATACAGTTTTTCGCCAGCGTGTCTTCTACAAGGACGCATCGATTCAGATCCTGTCCTCTAGATGGCGTACTTTGCACAGTATCCCCGTTCTTGATCACTACTTTTGGTGAAAGAAAGACAATAACATTTTCTTGTGTTCTCAAAATTTTTTTTTTCTGATATACATTTGTATAAATGTAGACTTTTAACAGTCTATTACATTTTTATTTCTTTTGTTGTTTCATAGCATTGCTAGAACCATACAACATCTGCAAATCGAGTGTGCAACTTCATTGAATATAAAAAATGTCTTTTGTCACTGTTGTTCAACCGGTGTCAACCTTTTTTTTGTGTTTGCTACTAAAACAGATAGTAAATCAACTCCACTAAAAAAGGCAGTTGCCTCAACGTTTATAGCTGCTAACAGCACTATATCCAGTTTCTATATCCCTCATGGACTGTAAAAAAATGAACATGGCTCGTTTTTGCCAGGTATTTCCATTCATAAAAAGGCAGTGGGGAGGAAAGCTGACTATTTTCATTGATAAGATCTATTTACTCGAAGGGGGAGGTATCTGGTGATTTCCATTCACTGAGAGCGAGGGGTACTGCCCCTCTGGTGAGGCGCCACGGTGTATAAACAGCCCAGCATGCTGAAACATAGATTCCCCTGTGCTGCGTGAGCCCAACTCCACCCATCATCATTTAAAGCTTTTCCGTATGTATGTTCACTGCAGAGATATTGGCACCATGTTGGGTTTAGCACTCCTGTGAAATGCAGTTATTTACGAGGATGACAGATTAATCTCTACAAATTTGCCCCGACAAAGACGTTTAGAGTTACCTGGACCAGGATTGTTCGGAGCTGGCTGTAGTGCAGTGTGCTGTAACTTTAATGGTTATAGTCTGTAGTTTCATAGTTTGACCCCTACATTTCATCCAAAATGAGGCCCAGGGAGCTTTTGGGTCATGTTGAGTGTAACTTGATGAATGAGTGCTGGACTTTGGCAGACCCATTCAAGTTTACACTCGCATTTCCAAACATGCCCTTGTGTATTGAATGGCCACATGGACACTTGTTTGAACTGAGCGCTGTTTGCTGAACCCCTCTTCTGGGTTGTTTAGTCACCGTTTATTTGCTGTTTGTGAGCTTTGTGGCCTGCACGGAGAAGACCTAATGCAAACGGTCCTATATCTCTTCACGTTATTATTATTATATTTTTATATCTCCTTAGGCAAGTCTCTTTGATTAATCACAGCATATCGAAATGACAAATGTTTTGAATTCTGTTTTTTTTAAATGTTCAATGAACAAATAAATGTGCGAATGAGGCATAAAGTAATTAAATATGTACTGATTTGCACACATTTTCAGAACAGAAATCCGAACGCCGGTTCATAACTTCATAATCTTATGTCATTATGTTGGCATATTAGATATTTAGTCAGCGCTAATGATATATTTTCAAATTATTTTGTAAAAAATGTAAAGTTTTAAAAGTGTATGTAAGTGCTAATGAAATGGTGATTTCTAGTTCAGCGCACGATAAAAGCCTATTTATATATATATATATAAACCCTTTTAAAGATATGAATTATAATTTTAATCTACCTTTATGAAATAAATAAAGTTCAATAAAATAAATACTTAAAAAGCCTTTAAGCAGAAATTTGGCCACAAATATGACCTTAAAATTGACATGTGCAAGGGGGTAAAAAATATTCATGCATTTGAATTTTATTTTATTTTATTTTATTTTACTTTATATTTTATTGTATTGTATTTTATTTTATTTTATTTATTTTATAATATAATTTTTATTTTATTTATTTTATTTTATTTTATTTTATTTATTTTATTTATTTTATTTTTCCTTTTGGGGGTTTGTCAGGTCACTTGACAAATTTTGTATCTTCCACTGTTTTTTTTTTATTATTTTTTGTAGCATTGATAAGTAAAAGACATATTTTTTATTCATTTACTTTAAAGAAGTGTCCCTTTATGAGAATATTTACGAGATTGCTTTATACAAGCAAAAATGATACAAAAATGATTTTGAATGGTTTAACTCTGATGGATGGTATACAGTATGTGTGTTTGGGTGTATGGACAGTCAGGATTCAGGAAATAGGGGCTGGGGGTTTGCTCATGGGTGAAGAGAGAAAGTGTTGTTGAGGGGCATGTGGGCGGCAGGAGGCTGTATTCTCTGTTTTGCCTGTCACAGTTTCAGGGGGTTATTGTCTAGGATGGAGACATCCGGAGGTCAATGCCTCAAACCCTGTGTGAGGCAGGGAACAAAACAGCCCTGTATAAGAACAGACCAAATGGGAATCACAGGTGGCAGGAATGGGCTACATCTATATGGAAATGAGCTCACTGTTCTCAGCGTCCCTCTGCAGCCACAGCTAATTTGCTTGATGCGCTGCTGGCCTCTTATTTTCACATGGGAGGTGAGCTGTGGGGTGGATCTCACAAATTGTCCATGCAGTTACAGCAATATTTTGTAATATGTTAATTCTCCTTACTTTAATTTAGCTTTTAAAAATGTACTTACATAGCATAAATGAATGCCACATTGTAAATACTAATATGCATACCTTAAGACCTTTACCTAACACCTAAGATTTTTGTCAAAATGATGACTTCTCCATAATTCTCATTAAATATATGAATAAATAATGGATAATTCTTTGGATAAAACATTCCAATAAGAACTCATTTCAGAGACACATTAGAAAGGAAACGAGCACAGCTGTTGGCTCACATTTTTCACTCTGGATGAGCAAACGCTTAGTTTTAGCCACAGAAAGGGTTGAGCCTTTCTCCCGAGGTTTTGCAATCATTTTCAAGTGTTTATCCTGCAGAAACAAACAGCCCATAAGATATTTTCTTTATAAGCTCAAACATATTATATATTAAAAAAAAAACATGATTCACTTGAGTAATGTTTCCATGAATTAACACCACTAGACGTTCATGGGCAGTTACAAAAAGACTGTTTCATGATGTCAAATCGGATGTTTGCTTGACATAATCCAACAAACATGAGAGAATGTTGAACTGGTGATAAGAGAGGGTCAAACATTTGTTTGCCTAATGGCTGGACTTTTAGGTTTTTGACTGCTTTAGCATGCAACTACAAACAATAAAAAAAACTAGAACCCAGAAAGAATATGACACAAACTGAAGACAAGTGGATAATTCTTAATATATAACAAATACTTTTTTGTGAAATGTTTTGCTTGAAAAGTGTGCTTGTTTTTTCTTATAGTGTCACTGATAAAGAGAAAATATTGTACAATATTGTACATTTATGAAAACATGTACATATCTTAACCATTTTTTTTTAAGTTGTCATAAAAAGAGACAATGTTAGCTGTATCATTTTTGGGCAGAGCTTTTTAAATAGTAAAAATATATTTCAAATTAATAAAAAATGAATAGTATCAAATAACTTCTTTTCAAGAATTTCATACTTTTACTAAGGCCTTTTTTTATAATTAATATCATAATTAGTTGTACCTCCTTAGAATTTCTGACCTTGTTCCCCTAAAAAAATATCACCACGAGTTTTAATTCGGAAATGAAAACAATACGCTTTTTTCTAAAGGTGAAGGAAAACATTAAACAGGACAATAAAAGATCCTCACATCATTGAGGCTTAAAATAATTTCAACTTGGTTTAAAATGTTGGCGCATAATGCAAAGACACTAAATGATTCTAGATTCTAAATGAGATGCTATTAGCCACTGCAGTTAACTTCCTACCACCCCTAAACAAACCCCTGTCTGCATCAGTCCCATAAAGAAAGCTGAACATGTCTGCATGCAACTCTCCAGTAGGATTAGTTCACCATGAGAGCTGAAAGAAAGACCCATGTACTCCATTTCCTGGCCTCTGAGACAAGTGCAGGTGGCTGAGGGGTTCAGATTACGCCCCAATGAAAGTTTCCTCTGCCCTCTGGGCCCTCCTTCCCTTCTAGCCCCCCTTTTACCCACCAAACCAAACCTTTCCGTGATCTGAGAATTCCTGCAGACTACTCCTAATTCTTCTGACAGATGGACACACTTAATCTGCAGTGGTCAGGCTGGAAGTAAGTGCTACAACCTGTGAACAGGCAGCAAGGACAGCCACCTGTCAGGACCCCTGTCACATGATAGGCACCGTATGGCACAGCTTTTGAGGCATATTGTGCATAAATAAAATCAAGGTTTTTACACAAGTGAGCTATAAAAGCACAATTTTGAGTTACAAAGGTTTTTCTTCTGGGACCTATTCAATTTATACCAAAAAGGGAGTGTTTCCCACAGCATACCAACAGATGGATATCATTTTGATAGTTTAAGTGTCTGAAGAAGCAGAGACAGAGCGCTGCTCTATAGATCCCATCTAGACCAGACAACAGGTGAGCGGTTACGGTCAGCCGGCAAATCTTACTGATATTCTAACCTATTGAACTTTCCCAGAACAGGGTTCCTCTGTAGACGCACATTATTGCATTGCAGGACCTGTTCCTTGTGCTTTGATCCAGTCAATGTGAAGCAGATCTGTGGCTGTGGCCTTAACAGTGAGATAATGAAAGCAGGCTGGCCGGGATAGAGAGCTGGTCCGGGACAATGCTTCTCTTTCAGGCAGCTGGCATGGTGGATGCTTGTACAACAACTAGTAAAGTGACTTTCCAGCTTCAGCACCTTTTGCTGGAAAACGGACTCCCTTTCTTGTTCAGAAAAGACCTTTACGTGCGTAACGAAGTGCCAAGGTGTTTCGAGTCTCTTCCAGGGTGCTTTTGTATAAAATCCTTTAATGAAATTGTATAAAAGTTTGACGTGGTGTTTAACAAATAAAGTGAGTTGGGGAGGGATTTTGGAACATGACTCAGGTCTGAATTAACCCTATAAGGACCATTTCTGTTTTGATTGTAAGTGACCTACTAAGTGGACTTCCACTATACATGTGCTTCGAAGGGCACTTAAATAATATAAATCTATAATCTATATAAAGCTACTCAGTCAGAAGATGTACCCATGCCTATATGACAGTGCCAGGACTCATCAGGCTCACTGGGAAAGATTGGCCTCCACAGAGTCCGGACATTAACCCCACTGAAAGTCTTCGTGTTGTGTTAGAGTCGACATTACACTGCCTGTCCAAAAATGTCACACACTGTAATATTTAATTGGACCACTTTTAGCTTTATTAACATTGATTAACACAATGTTATGCAATCACAATGCTTATTTCCATCAAGTGGTGCATTGATTTTTGGCCAAGAGCTTTTATTGACAATGAGAGAGTTGAAGCACTTTGCAAAGTCGACTCCAGCACATCCCAATGACTTTCAATAGGGTTTATGTCAGGAAGCTGTGGTGACCAATTCATGTGTGAAAATCATTCCTCATGTTCACTGAACCGCTATTTCACAATTCAGGCCTGGTTAATCTCGACAATGTCAACTTTGAACATGCACATGGGTACGTCTTCCTACATAGTTGTTTAAGAAATGAAAAGGTATAATGCATCAGTTTGCATTAAACACTGTTGCCAAACATCCAACATGCCAGAAATCTATTAATCATGGAAATAATGCAATAATTAAATCCCAGTAAGTTATATTTGTTTGCAGGAGAATGTGCTCAGGAAATAGGGAACATTGAACACTGCGTAGGGACCCTATTAATAGGGAAACAGCTTCAGATCAGCTTCTTGTTGGTGAAAAATGTTCTGCTGACCGACTAACACGCAGGACATAAACAGTTTGGCATCAACAAGTAAGAAGAGTGAACAAATTATGAGTGTGTAAAAACCACACATGCGCTAACAATTACACATTTTTTTAGTTTGTTATTTACAAGTAACGGCCAAAAGTTGACAAAACGGATAAATAATTTGGCAATACTTAAAATCTTTATGTATAATGCATCATAAAGGTTTATTAAAGGGTATAATGCATTAAAATTATTTATAATGTGTGTTGTAATACATTATATCTTGTTGTAACTTATAAATTATAACCCACATTAAAATGCATAGTATATATAATGTGTTGATACGTGTTATAATGCATTAACTGTGATTACAATTATTCATAAAATTGTACAAAAAATAATAAGGTATAATTAATTAATTACAACTACTTTTATAATGCTTATGTACATAAAGGGTTTATTAAGCTGCATTATTGGCATGGAGAAAATATAAGACTTTTGGTGTCTCTCAGTATATTTCTAATCACAATAATTTTATGATAAAATCAATGTGATGATAAAACTTCTCATTATAACACAATAAGTGGGTTGGTCTTGAACCATAATGAAAGGCTTGAGTGATTAAGTAGGTGTGTCTGAAATCACACGCTAAGTACTGCATTTGATCAGGAACAAATTTTATGTATGAATGTGTGTCGCATTAATGAAACCTGGATGTGCTACATGCATCATATGACTTCACACAAGTTGTGTCACTGTCATTCAGAACTCTTCTCTCATGTTTGTTTTATGTGCACCTTGGAATCTCAGCAGAAGTAGGTCCTCCAGGTCTTTTTTTACCTGCTGTTTTAATAATTTTAGACGTATTATGACGTTATCAGTCGTTATCAGCCCATTCATATGGGTCAGAAGGGACCTGCTGCACCTACTGGTAAAACTAAAAATGAAAT
>JAUMHQ010000085.1:8849262-8889746 GCA_032361165.1 Enteromius paludinosus
TATGTCCATGTACTGAACTGTTATTATTCAACCATGCCAAGGTACATTCAGTTTTCCATTCTATGGCACCTTTAAACAGTCTTTATATTTACAGAATACAACTATTAAAAACTGCCTCATGCAAAGTATTCTGGGAACCAGAAATCCTCATCAACCTTTTTCTGTTTTTTTTCTGATATTGGTTGCCAAAAATGCTTTGCATGAGGCTGTTATTTTATTTATTTTTATAAGTAAATTTTTTTTTTGCATTAATAGTAAATTTTTTATACTATGCATTTCTATATAAATACTCAGCATATTAATATAATGTCAGGTCCCTCTTAATGTACGTCAGTTTGAACTTTTCAACACATCCAAACAATGATAAAAAATTAACAACCCATTTATCATCAGCAATTGCGCAGGGTAATGTAAAGCATCATTTATGTTTGTAGTGCAACCGGAGTGGGATGAGTTTGGGATCAAAGTACTTAGATTTAGTTTTGTTTAAATTACTGCACATATAATGAGAGTGACAATTGCTAACACCATGATAGTGGCTAACAAATTGTGCACAGCACGAAATACGTCGACCTTGCTCATCCCAGGTCACAAAAGTGCTTGTTTGTCCTTCAGTTGCTTTGAAGCATGCTTTCGCATCTGGTTCTCAAATATGCATCTCATGCTGACTGTCTCCCTTTGGTTTGGCACTGGGGGCATGCGGGTAAGACTGTTGGAGCTTGGTGATGTCTATTTCAAATAAGCAGTCGATGTGTCAGAACTGGCAGATGAAGACAGCTGGAGGAGGAGAGGGAGAGGATGTGGGGGAAGAACAGATCTCCTTCATTATATCACAGATAATGTGCTATGTCATTTATATATCCTCCTTAAAAGAGGAACTAAGGACACAAAGATACAGATAAAAAAAAAATAGCAGTATGCTGCTGCTTAAACATCTACCAAAGTTTGAGAACCATCCATTTTCCAAACTGCTTGTCTTATAAAGGGTCACATGTATTCTGGTGCCTATCACAGCATCTCAGGCTAAAAACAGAGAAACACCTTGGATAGCAATTTAGTATTGCCATATATGCTGCATGTCTTTGGAATTTCTGGTAACCAGAGCATGCCAAAGAAACCCATAGCAGCACGGGAAAAACATATAGAAGGGTCTTTTGGCTCTAAATTATGTAAACTGTAAAATTATGAAAATAACTGACCAAGCTAGTTGTTTGTGAGAACCTTTTTCAAACCTAAAATGACAAAGAGAAAACCCTACCCTGTGGACTTTTCGGACCTGTGACTGCCAAGTCCACAGACAATTTGTGCAGCCAAGTGCAAATCAAACCTTCTGGCATGGAATTGCATACTTCGACGAACACAACAATAGTTCAGAAAAGTGTCACTGAGAATCCATTGAGTCAGCATATATGCGAATCGGTGCACAGTGCATTTGGATGATTCTGATTCCATAATCTTGAAACTGGCCCGGCTTTAGCTTTACAGAAACTCTCAAATTGCAGCTCTGTGATATTGCTGCAGATAGAATTCACTGTAACTTCTGAACCCTGTATTTCACTTAATTAAAGGCGACCTTAGTCTGCGTGTAAAATGCCCCTGAGACCCTTGTTAAGGAAAAACGAGGGAAAATTCTGGGGTTGGATATCTGAATATGAGTGCCATTGACGTAGTTTGCGCAAAATTGCATGCAACTGAATAATTTCTCCATGATCTGTTTTCAAACAATTACAGACCTCAGATACCACAGAGAATTTTAAATGTACATGTTAGATGAACTTCTGATGTCGAGAATAAGTAATCACCCCTTAAACCGCACTTTAAATGCAACTTTGGCGCGTTTTGTAAACTGTGGTTTGTCTTCGATAGTTTGCAGCGCTGTGAAACGCAGTGTGAATGCGACACTTAAGGTGATTTACGCTCCACTTCTTCTTTGTCCTGGCAACTGAGTTTCCACACTGTTAAGTGTCTCCCAGTAACCACAAAGTAAACTGGCTTTGTTTGACTATTCTTTTGTTTTGTTTTTATAACTACAGCGTACCCACAAACCTCTTTGTTTCGTCGTGTCTTTCTGTTTGTGTACAGACACTATAATGAACATTCTCAGCTTGGTGAATCATTCGTGAAAGCTTTTACTCTGTGTTGAGAAAGTACTGTGGATAAACTCGCTCATGACCACAGGACGTTTTCAAGGCATGTCAATGAACTTCAAACGGAAAAAAAAAAACACATTGCATTTTGTATTTCTGTAATCATTTCCGTAATCAGGATGAGGGGTAAATGTTATTTGCGGTGTTTTGGTTTTCTCCGGCCTGGAGACGGGAGGCTATGGATGTATCATCATTGCTTCCCAGTGGAACTCCCAGACCCAGCCAGACCCTAATGAAAACCTTCCCTCTCCGTTTAACAGCTCATAGATAAAAAAGCGGAACTCGAGAAGGATAAAGACAGTGCCAAACTCCCTAACTTACACTCTCAGATTTACTCTTCCACCCCACGGAACAGGGTTCTTGTCCATCACTTGAACATTGCCAATAAACCAAACAAAATTGCACTTACTCTAAGTAAGTGATCACTATAAGTAAATCCACATCTGTTTGAATCACTCAGGGGTGGGCTGCGATTCTTGGCCAATGTGGCGGCACAGACAGGTGATAATAAGGAATTTGCTTTTACAGTAGGGCCAATGTTGGCCTCATGCAGCCGGGCACAAGGACAGCATAGTCCTTGTCCCTCATCGAGGACTACCGATGGGGCAACAAGGGAGTGATTAAGTTTTTAGGGAGCCGGTGGGCAGATATGGGGGTTAGAGGCTAAAGAAAGGGGATTTATTAGGGCTGTAAATTACAGTCAGGCGGCTTCCTCTTTCTCCTCCGGAGCTCCCTCCTCGCTTCCGTTCCTCTTACTCTCCCAAGCTTCTCCACAAAGTCCTCATAGTTCCTGAACCTCTCCCTGAGTTTTAGGGGGCATTAGAGACTGAACCCTACTGGCTCAAAGACGTCTTTGTGCACAAGAATCTAAAAGAAAGAAAGTGGAGGATAGATGGATACAAGAAAGAAAGTCAATCATTTGAATTGGCAGATTATTGTGACCATCCTGAATGTCATTAACACTTCTTTCAAACAATTAGGCTTTGTCAAGGGTTGACACATCTCGTAACTCACCGCTAGGGTGAACTTGTGTTAGCAGAGGGGATGATATGGAGAATACTGTCTGTATGCACAGTTTCTTTTGGTAAAAACTTTTGGGAAACCCCTCTGCATCTAGATGAACGTCAGCTTCACATTCATCAGTTGGACAATATTCCTGTAGCCTTAAAGCTACACAAACTGACTTCAACTGCATTCTGACATTTATTTGGTCCAGTAAATCAGAATATTCCATGCTCCCTTGGCTGAATCCTGAATAAGCACACTATTTCACCTTTAACAAAAAAGCTCTGTTGTAAATTTTTGAGTGGCGATAATTGTGGATGAAGTCAAAAGCTCTTTTTTTTAAGTATCCTGTCTCTCATATATGGTGTTGGTCCATTTTATTTTATAAAATTCCATCATTTAGGTGTTTATATACTGTAAATGAACACTGATTCTAAAAAACTGCACCATTTTAGGTCAAATTAGTTAAATTCAGTTGTTTACAATCATGACTAATTCTAATTCTAAATATAATGTAACCGCTATATCTAGTACTTTAATCTGATTGACCTAAAAGAAATATTGATCCTGATATTTATATAGATGTAATATAAGAGTGCTGTGTTAAAGGAATAGTTCACCCAAAAATGAAAATTCTGGCATAATTTACTCACCCCAAAGTTTGTGACCAGGTTGTTTTGGGTCATCATTGACTTCCACAGTATTTTGTTTTCCTACCATTGGAGTGAAAGGTGAACCAAAACAACCTGGTTACAAACCAACTATAAAAAATATCTTATCTTGTGTTCAGCAGAACAAAGAAATTCATACAAGTTTTGAACTCCCTGAGGGTTAGTAAATGGTGACAGAATTGACATTTTTGGGTGAACTATTCCTTTAATGGCACCCAGACCGGTCTGTGAGCAGCGCAGAGTGGAAGGACAGCTAGATAATTGTGCAGTTTTGGCTGCAGGCCATTTATTTAGATCTTGTTTACAGAACTGTTGTATAAAAACTGAAGATTGAAGTTTATATGGGTTTTGAAGGAGAACACTTTATTTTGATAGTCCACTTTAGATATTCTACTAAGAGTAAGTAACTTTGCTACTTTGTGAACTAGCAGTCATTAGAGTATTAATGACTGCTATTAATTTCCCCACCTGTAAGTCGCTTTGGATAAAAGCGTCTGCTAAATGAATAAATGTAAATGTAAATAAATATTAATAGACTGTCTGCTTAATAGCTTCTAATACTTTATTTTGATGGGTCCATGTCAGCTTTAACTCCTCCCCCGTTCTTTAGGAATGGTACATCCAAGCGGGAACCCTTGTGCTTAAATTCTCGGTCCTTGGCCGGCCTCTAGTTTCGTTTTCACCAGGAAGCGGGCCCAGATGATGACCATCACCACACATCCCCGGTAAACTTGAACTCAAATAGAAATAAATATAAGTAACAGATACAACGCAACTAGTTTGTGTGCACTCCAAATCAGTAACGTGTATTAAATGGAATTTTGTACATGAAACAATAAACTAAGAAATATTGTTTGTTTTGTGTGATGATTAAAAGGAAATCCAAATTGAAAACAATAAGAAAATGGAAAAATGAAATTGATTATTAAAATACATGCAGGCGCATATGGTTTTGTGTATGTGTGTTATAGTCATATCACCAGTTTTGTGCGACCTCCACTCGGGCCGTCACAGTCCACAACATATAACATACTGACTATGAGAAACTTTGCAATTATGTCAACATATTCTACAAACCCTAAACCTACCACCAGCAGTACTCTGAGAGTTAGTAGACATGTAGTTGAAAATGAATGAGAATTAGTTGACATGTAGTCACAAAGTAACTTACAGTTAGTGGAATGTCTAATGCGGACTGTCAAAATAAAGCGTAACCCTAATTTGCCTTAATGCAAACTGAACTTATACTAACTAAAATATCCATATTTCAAACATAATAAACCCTTTTGTGTGAGTTGTAAGGCACATTTTTATTTAGATGTGCATGCTGTATTTGACGTCTTGTGGACTGTTTAACAGAAACACCCACTGACTGCAATGATAACCTCTCGAATAGCCAGGACAACTGGATTCGTCTAAAAGAAGAAAGTCATATACACCTAGGATGCCTCGACGGTGAGTAAAACACAGGCTAGTTTTCATTTTTGGGTGAACTAACCCTTTAAACACACAGGAAACTCTTCAAGGGTTTTTTTTGGGGACTAATGATTTGGGGAATAGTATGATGTGGGCAGACCCCACAGGGGGAAGGTGCTACACAACAAATGTTTTGTGGTTTTTGCACACGACGAGAGGGAGCTTTATGTTTAGAGTGAATGGTAGGTTGGATGAGGCAAGAACAGGGGCATGCCCATGGTTATACCACAGGCATTTCTCTCTCCTTCAGTTGAGTGACTGTATTCAAGCCTCAATTGAGGCCATCTCACTTCACTGCCAGGTTTTATGGGCAAAGGTATATTTTAATGTAAAGCCAATACTGAAAAGACCCTTAACAAGGAGGGTCTAAAAGCATATTCAAAAGCTCTGAATGGATCTCTAGTACAGCAGAGTAACTGCCATCTAAGAGACCCAACTGTGTGGTTTGGTGTAGAAGAGTGGCGTCAACAAACATTTCAGCTGTTTTTTTCTTGGCCCACCATAAGACCTACAAGTCTTACAAAACGTCTCAAATGCAATTTTTGTGCCCTTATAGCACCAGTCCACTGGTAGAATGTCAAGGCATCATTCATGTTCTGTTATTGTTGGCTCTTGAATGAAATAAAATCACCCTCTCGACTCTATAAAACATGGGTGGGACTTTAACAGTTTTCAACTCTATTCACAATAAATGTGCTATTTTGGTCTCTGAGTGAACCACAATCTTTAGCTCAGTGTATTTGATGTCACATCTGGTTTTGCCCACAAAAACAACTTGAAGATGTGTCATGTATTCACATAATTGGATTTTATTTTTATCCTAAAAAATAACTGGGATTTTTCGCAAGCCTTAAACACTTGTAAGTTGCGTCACATCAGTTTTTCATCACACGGCTATTAAAACCGTCAAGAAAACAATTGATATGTAGAACAAAAGATATCCATTTAAAAAATGATGTGTGCTAGTTCCAAAATACACAACAATCCATTCTCCTCCAAGAGCATAAGTACTCCCTGTAGCCTAATAACCCCTTTTCTGTGCATAAATGTCATCATCTAATTGTTTTACACGCTAAGTTACAAGGAAATCGGCTTCAGCAAAGTTTAAAGCCTTCTTAATATCCCTATTTTTTAATGTCACATATATAAGGTTTTATAGCAGTAAATCTACTGTACATTCCCGAGCAGGATACAGGAATACCTCATTGCTCACTCCATTACGTCACCAGTCATTTTCAGCGGCCAGGACTGTAAGATATGTGAACATGGTAAGTGATGCTCTCCAGTAGTACAGCATGTCTTATCAAAGAGGGCATGTGTTCCTGTGATCTCTCCCCCCGGGCATTATCAATGCTGTCCCACCACTTTGCAGCCCCCTTCTGTTGTGCTGTTTTATCAGGGCTTCTGGGGTGGAGAGGAGACTGTGTGGGACGGCTTGGCTCCAAGTGCTAGGCCTGATCTCACTGAGCTATATCGACAGAGATAGTCCTGCAGAGGAGTGGTTGAGAAGATTTTAGAGTTTGTGAGACAAAGACACCTCTCTTATGGGAAGCAAACACTGTAATTGAGTTATCATTTTAGTTTTGTTTCCTATTTCAAATTATTAGAGATAAAATAAGACTTGTATAAAAGTGTGTACTGGAATGTACTGTAGAAAGAAAGTAAAGAATACATAGGCAATAGACAAAATTATAATTATAGACAAAAACGAGAAGTTGACATTAGTATTGTTATTTATTTATTTACTTTGTGTGAATGTGAAGCTTTAACAAATTTAAAATGTGCTTTAACAAATTGGGAAATTACAGTAAGCTTGACATCCATGGAAAAAAAAAGCTATTAAGGAAAAAGAAAAAAGTAAAATTACAGTAAAAGAGTTATTTTTTAAAATATAAATATATAATATATGTAAATAAAGTTACCAAAAACAACAACAAAAAACTATTTTTTTAAATAATTTTTTGCATTGTTTTTATGATTAGGGTTCCAGTTTTCAATAACTTATATTATTTGAAATGTAATTTTATTTCACCCTATAAATAAAAATATTTTGTGCATTCATTTTATATACTAAATGTATTTAATAATAATTTTTACACTTAAAAAGTATATTTACAAATTCAGAAAAAAGCTTTAAAAAGTTATGCTGGAAGCAATGAAACTAATTATACAAATAAAATAACATTATTACTATTTTTTCGTTTTTTTTCATAATCTGACGAAAAAGTCGCTTGACATACTGAACAAATAAAAAACACAGAGGCCTTAAAATTCACTGAAAGATATAACAAGTTTCAGCTACGGTCAGCCACTCTGCAGCTTCTTTACCTCGAGGTGACAAAGAGTGAAATCTGCTTACATACTTCGAGGTCTGATGTAATCTATATTCTCATTTTAATGGGTGACACAGGCTGAGTAGTGGGAGAATCGGGGTGAAATATGAAACTGGTGGGAGAGCTAAGTCTTATCAGTGTGGCCTCTCCAACAAGATAAGCTGCAGCATGTCCACTCACCTTCTTCCCTGTGGCAGTACCTCAGGGGGGCAGATAAGGGGTCTTTGATGCATAAAGGGGAAGATGACATAGCAGGGCAGAAATACAGAGAAAGGATAAGACTTTTAATCTTTTAATTGAGTTTGCTGAATAGTCTGTGGGTGTCAGAGTAAATGTCATTGTAAACTTTTTACTGAACTACTTATATACAGTCAGATGATACAGGCAAACTTTGATTTTACAGATTATGTGTTCTTAATTACCTCTTAATCTGCTCATTTAAATGCATAGCACAACAGTTTAGGTCTCACTGGATTCAGATTTAATGTTCTAGAAGTCACATCAAGTATTAAGCAATTCAACCTACTATCATCTCAAAATTAGAAGATATATATACATATACACACACCGCAATTAAAAACTGAAGTGTGACAACTAACAAATACCCACAGCGCAAACCGAATTCCAGAACAGGAATGAAAGATTAGGGTCACAGACTGTGCGCAGGCAAGGAGGTGTGGAGAGTACATTTTTTACAGCAGCGCCACACCAGAGTGTCGGAGGCAACCGGCAGCCTGTCTGTCTCCATCTCTCCAGCTTAATTAGAAACACAACTGCGATATGGGCCGCTGACGAACAAAGACACAGTCAAAGCCCTGTTGATGATGCAAAGTACACCACAGCTGCCCTATTAAGTGCTATCTCAAGGCCTGGAAGACAACCTTCACGCTGTCCTAAAATCAGCTATCTATGACCTGGCCCTACAAGGTACCCAGCAGAGATAGGCCTTTGTTTTTATCTGCCAATGTCATTTCTATGGCAAAGGAGAATCGGATTAAGGCTTTTGGGATAGTGTTATCCATAGCAGTGGGATAGGATGTTGGATAAACAGGAGACGAGGAGGATAAAACAACACTGGGAAGGCGGTGTATTTTAATGAGAGTCTTACAAAAGAAGCCCTTATATTCTTCACTGGGTTTTGCCATGGTCAATCAGGCAGACCCCTAAAGATAAAAAGCCTCACGTTCCCATGACCTGAACTGTTTCTAAAACCCAGGTCTCAGTTTACTGATTGTGGCTAGTAGGAATTACATATAGACAAATAGAAGAACTACCCATGCGCACTGACAAAATAATGCAATAGTGTGATAAAATCAACACAGTCTCACGACCAATTCGTAATTCGTACGATTTTGTACCTTTTTTCTAAACCCCAGTGAAGGGTAGGTTTAAAAATAATCTTGTTTTCTGTTTGAAATAAGATTATTTTGGCTGGAAACAAGACAACAACTCAACCCAAGTATGGGACTAACAACCACATTTACTTATAGGTTTCAGTCCAGTTCACGCAGCAGCTTGTTATAAAGGTTTGCATACTTTTGAATGATTGTGCCACTGAAGTCAAGCCTATGTTTTGTTTGTGACAATCACCTGTAACAGCGACTTGTAAAAATCAAATATGGTGATGTCGAAGCAGTCTTATAACATTTTCCACAACAAAATTTAAATGAAGGCTAATCTAAATATGTCTGAACACAACCATACTGATGACCCAAACACAGGACTAACAACTGTAGATTGTGAATGTAAACAGTAACTCCATTGATTGGTGGAAGGTTGTTGATTGGAAGTTGCTATAGACAAACAAGTTGTTGTTAAGTAAATCATCCAAGAAATATAGTCAATCAACATTAAGAGATCTTCCTGTTTTTAGACATGGATTATGGGTAATGTGTTTATTGTTTTAGTAGTATTGCTCTTGTACATCCAGGGAAGGGTTGTAAACATTTAAAGATGTCCATAGTGCAAAGAAAGCATTAAAGATCAATCTAAACACCATGGTCTCATCAGCGACACCTGACTCAAAGTTTATGGTTCCAGTGTGTTCCAAAATATAATATTCTAATGAAGACCTAGTCTGGTCCTTTCATGATCTAGGCATCACAGAAAAATGAATTCATCACTTTTTTATATACTTGAATTATTATACTATAAACTTTTCCGAAAAAAAAAACAAAAACATCTGCTTCTGCAGTTGACTCTGTTTCCTTTCATCATTGTTCAACATGAAATGATTCCCAGGACTGGCAGAAGATGAGCTTTACGTCAGTCACAGAGATAAGTTGAAGAGCCAGGACATGTGTTAAGTACTAAGCATTTGTTGTATTTCCTGTTTGGCCACATCCTGACTCGGACCAGATGATCCTACGCTGTTCCACTTTAAATGTCTGATCTCCTGTCCTCACTGGTCTGCGTATTACAATCCTCTCTCTCAACCCTTGACCAACCTTTTGCCCCTGTCGCCCCTCCTAAAACCCGTCAACCCTCACCCAACCAAACAGGAAAAATAAACTTGACCCTCCAGATAGCTAGCAGTTCCTGTGGAGAACTGACCCCCCAAATACACTGTCTCAAACCTGTGTCCGCGTCTCTTGGTTGCTGCATTCTTCAGCCCCCTGATCAAGACTGAATGTTTACCCAGGTGGAGGGGTCAGATCTCCGCTGGGCTTCGGGGAGTGGATGCCCGGTCAATCTCTCACTTTCTCATTCATCTATCTTTCTGTCTATCTATCTCCCTCCTGGGCTGATGAATCCTAAGAGATGCTCTCCTGTGACCTCACTCTTATCTAGTGAAAGGGTCATATCAGAGAGGCCATTTGTTTGCAGATATCAAAGCTCCGGCATGTCTCCGTCCTCATCTGTGCTGATCATTTAAATTTTAAGCTCTCAGGACTTCTATAATGTACATTCATAATTTACAGAATTACTTGGTTTGTTATGTATGGTAAAGGAGCTTTATACCTGATATGAAATAATCAATAAATTTTTTAGTTAAAAGGTAACAATTATTTAATTTACAGTAAAAAAAAAAACAGTAAAGTGGATATACAGTAGCATGAAAATTATTTGTCATTAATTATGTACGACTGCTATGAATTTTTATTTGCTATAAGTTATCTGCTATACATTTTTTATTTTGCATTACTCTTACAAAAAAGGTTATTTTGATCATTTGTAATAATTTGTAATGCCTGAATAGTGTACTATATTATTTATTTAATTTAATTTTCTTGTTTAATTAATTGAACATTTTATTTATCTTTCTTTCTTTCTACGTTGAATATAATTTAACAAAAAGAAAGAAAGAAAAAAGGAAAACAAGTAACTAAGAAAGAAACCTTAATTTATAACAAAGCAGCACTTTCAATACAACATTATCTGCTTGACTTCAATAAACCCAGCTAATTATATGTGTTATCATAACACTTTTAATAAAAAAAAAACTAATATCAACCTCATTTAAGTTTTAAAAGATAACATTAACATAATATTATGCCAGATTCTAGGGGCTAAATGGAACAGTTTATTAAATACTAAATCCCGGCACATTCCTCAAGCATTATTGTAGTGGGAGGAAACTGATTTCACCTCAGTTCTGTTTCTATTTTAATCACTGCACTGGGTTAAAGGAAGGTTGAAAGTTCATGTACAAATAGGAAACTGAAGTGGCAACATATGAGAAAAGATGCCTGAACCAGAAGAAGGTATGGAGAGCGAGAGAGCATGACCTGAGAGAGGTGAGAGGTTGGGGGTGATCTTATGAAGCTCATTAGTCCAGAATATGTGAATCCATGTGTGCATCACTGCCTGGCATGCTGGGAAACTGAGGTCTTCCCACACTCCCCCAAGAACACCAGCGCTGGACAGGACAAGTCAGTGCAATCAAAGTCTATAGACTGTGACTGAGGACAAATACAACAGCACTCCCATTCCAGATTATTAACTCATCAATCTGAGCTCTCAGCATGAGTCCTGATGTATCCACAGCTGGTTAAAAAGAAATATCACCAGCAACATCGAAATGTCAGTCTATGATATGCATGTTCTAATCTTTTTTTAGGTCAAGTTTCAACCCCGCCCGCTCCACAAGTGCACCCCCAAACGCACCCCTGCTGAGAGCTTTTAATATAAGAAAACATGGCTGACATTGAATTTTTTTATGAACTGTCCCATAAAACCTCTTTGAAGTTGATACTATCAGGACTGAGAAAGATCTTATGTGATATCATCACAAAAAATCTGCATTCAAGCGCCAAACTCTCGCAGATCCATTGATACATGTGTTGTTCCAAACGCTTCCAAGCAGTTGATATATTTAGCATGAGTGTGGAGTTCAAGATACAACCACAGTTTTACAATTGGGGAGGACGAGGTAAGATAATGATAAACGTTCTCCATAAGAACTAACACCCAAACATAAATAAGGGCGCTCCTTGAAATGAATTACAAGAAAATAAGTCCACTGAGATCCCACAGACAACATAATGACACTGAACGTGTGTTTTGTATTGGAAGCATAAGGTATGTGTGTTTGTTTAGTGCAACTTTTTCCCCGAGCCCGCAGTTCCGGCAGAAGGAACGAGAAAGAAAAACAGCCCTGTGTCTTGCTGCCGGACTGGAGCAGTGCACAGAACACATGGTCCCAATTTCACGGCTGTGGATGGAGAAGTGCGGGCGGATGCGGGGGCAGGAACAAGCATGCAATCTGCAGGCATTAATACCTCGGTAATAGTCACATTCGCTTAAAACCAGGAAACATTTTTTTCTCCCTTCAACACGCATACATTCACTCTCTCTCTCTCTCTCTAAAAGCGGCTGGGGTGCAGCAGATTGCGCTAAACAAGTAGAATGCTGAGAGACGGGCCCATGTCCTGTTTCCTGTGCGTACCTCCAGTCTTAATGAGTGCCGTTACAGTAAACCGGACATGTGCTTAGGACTCGCATGCGCTTGGCCCGGCAGGCCAGAACAGGAAACAGCGGAGGGGCTCGTCAGCCTCCCTGTTTTCCCAACTGCAAAGGCTGTTCTTGGGAAGTTGACGGACAACTTGAATTTCCAAACTGCGGTCTCCGAGACCAGTGTGTAATTACCGGACAGGAAGCTTCTTTTACCCTTTTTTTTTTTCTGGTGTAACCGCAGTGCCCGGCCTTGCCTGCATTGTGTGCGTAAAACTGGATTTAAAGGAGGTCAAATGACAGGATATGATAAGAGCTTTAGTGCCTGTGAGGGTTTTAATAAAATTCAAGCCAGACCTTTGAACTGTTTCTCAATTAGCATCTATCAATGATTTTCAAATGGCCCCCGGATCCCTCTATGGCTTCCGTGTAGTATTATAAAAAGCATGTGTGTACGTCATGACTTCTAACACTTCAGTTCTTTGAGCAGTGTTGGGGGTAACACATTACAAGTAATGCGAGTTGTGTAATAATATAACTTTTTCCAAGTAACTAGTAAAGTAATGCATTGCTTTTTAATTTTAGAGTAATATAACTGAGTTCCTTTTTTTAAAAAAAGGTAACACAAGTTATTTTGTTTTCTAATTTTATTGACTGACAAGTCTCCTGACATGTTGGAAGAAATCAGAAATACAGAGGCATTGTGTGCATTGTGTGAATACAGGGTAGTTCTAGACTGAATGTGAATGTGCATTACTGTAATTCATCTCATAGAGTATTTATTTATTGAAATGAATTAAAATAAACTTAGAATATGAAGCAAACCTGCAATAATTAGATTACACAAATGTATCTAATCTCATTTTATGAACCAATGTCTTTGCTGCTGACCTTCAATGATCCAGTTCAACCATTCTTACAAGCAAAAGAGACTGTGCTTCATAGTTGTTTTTTTTATTGCTGAAGAGTATTGAACTTTTTTCTGTATTCTATTGAAACTATTGTTAGTATAGCAAACCATGGTTAATTTGTGTTTGCCACGGTTTAACCAACCGGATCTCATGGCAATTCGTACATATTTTACGAGGTGGCTAATTCGTATGAATTTGTACGAATGACCTAAACATAACCCCACCCCTAAACCTACCCATCACGTGGTTTTAGACAAATCGTACAAAACCGTACGAGTGAGGTTGTACGAATTAGTACGAATTGCTCGTGAGATTGTGTTGGTTTAACTGTAGTAACTGTGATTCAGTTGTTGTAAAACCATGGTTAAAATGCCATGAATGTGAGGAACATGTATCATTGCTAAAATGAATGCTATGAACATTTGCTAACTGTAATGATTTCTGTTAGTGTATGTGCATTGTGTCTATGTCCCCTTTCCCTTATTTATCAACTATATTGTGTCTGTGTCCCCTTGTCCTTATTTATCACCGTGGCAACTCATGGTCTCTGTCTCCTTCGTTACACTAACATGTATTCTATATAGCATACATCACCTTAAAGGAATTTTTTACTTGAATTCCTCCAATATTAACTCACTATTTTTCCTGGTGCAAATATGTGGCCTTAAATCTCGAATGCAGTGCATAATTACAGTGAAACATCAGGAAAGATAAAAAGCTAAAGTTAAATCTTATGTGGTTAAACCGTATTTTGATAGATATCTTTATCTAGCTATAAATAACTTTGTGAAGGGACTTGTGGCCAGGTATGGTGACCCATACTAGGAATTTGTGCTCTGCGTTTAACCCATCCAAGTGCACACACACAGCAGTGAGAAGTGAACAACCACACACACACACAACGTGAACACACACCAGGGATCAGTTGGGTGAACAGTGCCTTGCTCAAGGGTCTCACCTCAATCGTGGTATCCCCTGCAAGACCTGGGACTCAAACCATCATGACCTTTGGGTAACAAGTCCAACTCCCTATCCATTAGGGAGAAATTTTACACTTTTATCCACTAAATTAGCTCATTTCAAATTTGATGCCTGCTACACTTCTCAAAAATGTTGGCATGGGGGAAACAAAGAAAGATTTAAAAAAAATTCAGCTAGCAGCAACTAATTAAGTTAACAGACATCAGGTCTGTAACATGGTTAGCTACGAAAGGGATGTCTCTCTAAAGAGTCTCCATAAAGTAAAGATGGGCAAAGGTGCATAAAAAAAAACAGTATTTCTCAGCGTCAAATTGCAAAGGCTTTGCAAATCTCATCATCTCAATGCAAAACATCAACAAAAGCTTCAGAGATACTGGAAAAATCTCTGTGCGTAAAGGGTCAAGGTTGAAGACCTTAGTTTAATGCCTGTGGTCAGATAACACTGCATCAGTTATCTGCATGATTCTGTCATTGACATTATTAAATGGACCCAACAATACTTCCAGAAATCACTGTCGGTAAACATAATCCTCTGTGCCTTCTGAAGATGCCAATTAAAGCTCTATCATACAAAAAGGAAGCCCTATGTGAAGATGGTCCAGAAGAGTTGTCGTGTCCTGTGGGCCAAAGCTCATTTAAAGACTGTGTTAAAGTGGAAGCTCTCCCAAAGAGGGAGATGTTATCAGCATTCAGCATGTATGGCTGGTATGGTATGGGCAACATGCATGTTTTGGAAGGCACTATGAATGCTGAAAGATATACAAAGGTTTTAGAACAACATATGCTCCCCTCCAGAGGACATCTATTTGAGGGAAAGCCTTGCGTATTTCAGCAGGACAACGCGAAACAACATACTGCAGCTATTACAATACCATGACTTCGTAGTACAAGAGTCCGGGTGCTGAATTGGCCTGCCTACAGTCCAGGTCTTTCACCTATAGAGAACATTTGGCAGATAATTAAACATTTACATCAAAGATGACCAAGAATGGGCCAAATTCCAACAACAAAACTCCAGAAACTCATAACCTCCATGGCCAGACGTCCCCAAACTATATTGAAAAGAAGAGAAAAGCAGCTGGCATTAGATTTGAAAAGAGCTTATTTTGTGCATACATTTTTGGTACATTTCTCAGTTTACATTTTTTTTATGTTATCTATGTTCTATTTTGAATTAAATATTGGCTCATGCGATTTGCAATTTGTTTTAGTTTAAAAAACGTCCCAACATTTCTGGGAATTCGAATTGTACTAACTCAACTAAGAGTTTAGGATTAATAAGTTGACACATACTTGCAAAGTTTCTCATAGTCAGTATGTCATATGTTTTCGACCCATCAAAATACAATGTTAAAAGATATTAAGCAGACAGTCTACTAATACTGTAATGACTGTTAGTTGACATGTAGCTGCAAAGTTATACTTACTGTTATTAGAATGTCTAAAGGGGACTGTCGAAATAAAGTGTTACTGTCTGTTTCCCTTGGCCTGTTTCTCATGCTGCAAAAAAAAAAAAAGGAAATTCTATTGATTTCTTTACAGTATTACACGGTAACACAAACATTATGTTTGATTTGGGAGTGAATAAGGAGTTACATTTTAATTTGTTCCTCCCTGTTGTATGGCAGTCATAAGCTGCAGTTCCTTTTTATTCCTTTATGGAGCTTGACAGCCAGTGGTTGCTATAAACTCTCACTGAATTGAGAAAAGCAGTACTCAAAACATCTCCTTTTGTGTTTCACAAAATAAATAAAGCCCAACATGTCTGGAACTACATCAGTAATGACAGAACTTTCATTTATGAGTGAGCTCTAAAACCTAAGAGACCTATCTTATGAAGTGTATATCACACTGAAATCTGTGTTCAGCAAGCCCCCGCTGCTCATTTTGGTATGTGTATTCTGGATTTCCATCTGGAAATTTAATTGTTGCATAAAGTCAACAGTTATCCAGAGCTGTAAAGCAAGGTGCTGCTTAGTGTAGAGTAGCATAAGTGAGGAGCCTCGGGTTTCAAAGAGGTTAGATAAGCTTGTCGAATGAGGTGCACGAGAGGTTTTGTTTGATCCTCAAACATCGCCACAAATATCAAAGCTACTGCCCACCCCTGCAATTTGGAGCCAGAAGGCAAGACCACATGCAGTTTCATCTACAGCCGAGATCCTGTTATTATTCTCAGGTCAAGTACCTGCTTCTCTGTGTCATGGAAGTAATTTCGGTGGCCAAGGTCAAGATACAAATGTGAATAAGTCCATAGTATGCCCATATTAAAGGTTTTATATATATGAACTAACATGTGACCTGTGGATATTAGGGGAAGTGCACATAACAATCTATTCGCACTATAAATGTTTTTTTTTTTTATATGTGGTAATGCAATTAACATGAACTGAAAGGGTTCCTCTGCTTATTTTATTTTCCTAAGGTGCAGAGAGCTCAGATCACATGAACTGGACCCCTGTTTGGCAGGGTGATGGGTGAGGGCCAGCTTTCACATACGGAGCCCAGTGAGGAGACCCAGCATGGGGGTAATTAAAACAAACCGCCAATGCTTTCTTAGCCTGAGCCAAACAAACGGCGTCGACTCTGGTGCTCCCGGGCACGTTGACGGTGGCGGGCGCTACAACGAGAGGTGACAGTTGGGCTAGTGACCGTGAGGATGTGGCAGACTGTCGGATCCACATGAGACAGCACACAGTATGTTTGCTTAAATGCTCAGACAGAAGCTGTGTCTTCACCTTAAGATGTGTTTGCTCAGCCCTTTGGTTTAACATTAATCTTTTTTTCTCACACTCTACAAAGAAATCCTTGGCTTTTTCTTCGGTGTTGAAGGGGGAAGGTTGAAATCTTCCAATCTTCCTGAACCTCTTCACCACCCAGTTCAGCTGGCCGGTTGGAAAAAGGGACAACATGGCTGGCATGTAGCCAAACTGTCTGCTTTGTCTTGAATACAGAACACAAAATCGAAATCGATTTTAAAACACCATGTAAATAAGATAATAAAGAGACTTTGTAAATATAGAACTGGGGATCGTTCACGAAACAACAGGCTTCTGAGGCAATATGATATAATGACTTGATAAGGGAATATTTTAGAACTATAATGCTAATTTCATAAGTAAAAGTCAAAAGTTGTTTTTCTTTTCAAACTTTTTTAGTAGAAAGGCAGTAGCTTAGCTGTTTTCAGTGTTAAAACGTCTAGTTTTGATGATAACTCTCATTGCTCAGAAGCTAAAGAGTGATTCAAAATAATTTTAAGCATAAGTCCCTATGTCCCTTCTCAAATATTCATTCTCTTTACAATCAATTTTGTGAACTGACTGTTCAGACAACTCAAAATAAAATTGTTAAAACAAAAATATCTTTATGTTCGTCGGGAACAAAAACAAAAGTTGATTCCCTACATCACTACTCAGAAGATTTAATGTGAATTTTTTCAGATTAAAATGTATCTGTGTCCCTGTTCACAGTATTTACTAAACTTGACTAAAATAATACTAAAATGTCAACTGAATCATATAAGTTAAATTAGGGTGTTTTATTATTTATTGTAAATTTCAATGTACATTTTGTGCAATTGCTCATGTTTAAATTTATAAATGTAATGCTGTCGTCCTGAGATCCCTGTCACTTTAGTGCCAGACAAATAAACACCACATGTAAAAAATGTTGCACCTTCTAGACTAGAAAACAAACACAGCTTCATCATCTTTGGAGACCCTCCTCTGCCTGAAGCGAGACATGAACAGATAGCGGGAGGCTAACGGTCTCAATCCATCCACACTGTCCCTCATTGTTCAGATTCTGAGAGGCCATTAGGCTCCATAGTGGGCCGTCAGAGAGGCTCTTTCTCTGTGGATGGAGGGGTGCATTGGTGGAGGACAGCTTTGAGAAGGCCAGCAGTGTCCTGGGCAGCAGGCCTCAGCTTTGATGGGGCCAAGTCAGGCTTTGGCTGCATTCCTCGCATGTCTCCCTGGTTTCCCTCTACCACATTACTACCTCCAGTCTAAACAAACAAGCAGCTCTCGAAGGCCCAAACCCTACTTTAAAATATAGGTCTTCCATTTTTAAAAGCAGAAACACATATTCTTTGTTTTCGTGCCCACAACCAAAGTTGTTCCACATGTCCCCGTTTCTAAGCTCTTGTCACTTGCCACATTTTGCATGGAGATGTGCGCCTCAGATGATGCTGATGCAGAGAAAGATTCACTGTGTAAAGCTGGGGTGACCACAAAAGTCAATGCCACAGAAATGTAATGTACATTAAAATGTTAAAAAAATTTTCCCTCTCAAACAATTCCTCCCACTTGGGTTATTTTACCAAGTTGGTGTGGATATTTTCATTTAAGAACTCAAATGGTTTTATAGACCATCTGGAAAAAATGAATGTATTCACAACTTTGAAAAACAAACTAATTTCTTATACTGTGAGTGCTAAAACAGAAACATTTCCTTTCGCCATCAGCCAAACAAAGACAACCGCAATGACTTGAAACAAAAGAGTCTAATGTTCAAAAGAGTCTGATAGACACTAAGGCAAGAAACAACTTTCATACAATTAAAACAAACGCAAACAGCTCGTGTCACTTTTGTGTTTTGGAAACTACAGAATTGGATATATTTATTACTACATCATGAAACCAAAGCCTTAAGCAATTTTGTACAAAGAGGCAATGGGTGTAGTTAAATCCCCTCTGATTGCTTACTGCAGACCCTGAAAGGAAAGACAAGAAGGGGGGAAGCCAATGAACCATTCCTGTTTTTAGTGGAGACAATGACCTGAAACAAACCTTATGAGTGACATGATGAATAGTGTCATCCTGACCAATAGTGTCAGTCTCCAAGGCAAAGGTTTGTAGGAATAGCAAGATTGACATTGCCCCTTTTGTGCGGGCTCAGAACATGGCCTTCTCACCATAGTCTAAACCTTGACCATCAGAAGGCAAGCTGCAAAACTGTTTTCACACCGGCAGTAAAAGGGAAACCTGAATAAGTAAATTGCATTAATTGATATTGCAAAACCAAATTCGATGAATGTGGTCTTTATATTACAGTAAAGAATAAAAAGTGACTAAAATGTAATTGACCAAAAACATAAAAGCTAACTTAAGCATTAATACAGAACTCTGTCATAAAACTCTAGATGTGCAGATATAGTTTCCAACTAAATCTAATACAATCACATCATCATCCACATAGCGTAGCTGATTCGTTTCTTTTGCATAAGCAGCCAATAAGCTAGCTGTGCAACATTCAAATACATGGTCATTCTTGTAAGCTCACAGGCCAAGACCAAATTCATTAACATGGCCATGCAGTATTTTTGAGAGTTGTCATGAGTATACATAAGTTAAATCAACAGGAACACTAACAATCACAACCTTCTTCTAAGGTGAATTCAAAAAAAGGAAATATTAAAAGCAAAAGGCAAAATATTTTATTAATAGGCTGATTTCTCTGAAAACATCTAGCACTGCAGTGCTGAAACACGTTGTGTTTGTTAAAGCTTGACCATTGGTGTGACTTTGGGGCAGGACTATATTTGTCTGACCAAATGGCACACCGGTAGAATGTACAAGAAATCTGTTTTTTCAAGAAAGCCGAAATTATGCTTAAACATGCTATGACACAACAAGACAAAACTGTCACTGCTACATAATTTATGTTTATATTTGGCATGAAACATATTTGACGGTGATGATGATGAAACCTTTTCATTTTCATCTTACTTTTTCATTCAGTACAAGTTATTATACATCTGTCATTTTATCTTCCTCTATCCACACAAAGAGCAAATCTGCATGCAAAAGCTGGCATTTTAATTTAAACAAATAAAGACATTTACATAAAGCTAGGGTAATAAAATCGTGCTTTGTTCCTGCAGGTCTTCCGAGGCCCCTTTTCCTTTTGTTTCTGTCCAACATTCTTACCGCCTCCTGTCGGTCAGCTTCCGCTCTTATAGCCTTAAGGAATATCTATATTGTCTTTCCGTCTCAATCATGCACACACAGTCCCTTTGTCTCTCTGTCCATCAGGTTCAATTCTGAAGCAAGTGGTTCTGACATCTCTGTCTCTCTCAGAAACACGCACACACTGGTCCTGTCACACTCTAGTGACTTCAAGGACCTGGATGCAATAAAACTGTCCTAAAGCTCACATATTAATCACTTATCCTATTTACTTATCCCCCTTTATAACTATATCAGTGGAATGGAAAATCAACAAGGAGAGATTAATTACATTCATTAAAAACTGTTCCTAAACGTTCTAATCTTGTCCTCGAAAATAACCATTCACATTTTAATCAGTGTTTTGGAGAACAATAAGTACAAACATCATATGATGAAATATTAAAGATAGACTAAAGGACATTTTTGGTAAACAAAACTCTGAGACTATATTTAAAAAAAACTTAATGTTTCATTAATAGTTTATATGGAGAATAATAAAAGTTTACATACATACTGAAAATTATTCTGTCACAATAATCATTAAAGACACATAAATAATAAAAAAACATTAATTTCAACATTAAGATACTGCTGTCTCTTAGACAGATGTTATTGCAGTACAAGATGATTATTCTCAAATCGTGCTAGACAGCGTGACTATGTTGTTTTACACAAACTTGTGACGTTAATGCTACTGGAGTGCAGTTGTCATTAAAGGAAAGGCCGCACCAACAAAATGAAATATAAAAGTACAAACCATCCCAAAACGGTTTGGATTGAACAGTGGGAAAGAAGAGGCTCGACAGCATCAGATCGTGACCCACCCCTGTCCACCCACACCAGCGAGGAGCCCTAAACCCTCTACTGTCTCATCAACAGCTATATGACAGGCCTCATCCCACAGAACCACGATTCAGATTGACATCTCAATGAGGGGGCCGGTGCCAGTCTTTTACAAGCGCCATTTCACGGCTGTGCTCTTTGTCCTTACCCCCCCACTCCACCCCACCGGGTAGAGACCAGCCCTTTTTTTTTTTTGAAGCAGAGAGCTGCGACGGGCAGATACGGGGAGGGCCTCTCGTCATGCCCCACTGCCCCTCAAATGGTGTCTGAGTCATTGCTCACAAAAACTGGCTTGCTCCATATACCTCACTTTTGCATATGAATGAGCAGGCCATTGTTCGGCCTTAAATGCACATTAAACCTGTCTGGAAACAACCAAGAGGAGGCACACACGTTTTCCCCCCACCTTAATAAACTAATTAATTGGACATATGAGATTTAAGAGAGGAAGAACATCTTGGCGCTGTTTATTCCAGTCCTTCCTTAACCATCAGCAAGCGTCCCACATAAAGGAAAGGATGTTTATAGTTCTGCCAAGAGTAGCACAGTGTCTTTGTACAGAGGCCAAACTGAGACCTCTAGCTTTTGTCAACCAAAGAGGGGTGAACAGACTCATCCTGCAGGGCAGACCGTTGCTGAGACACCTTCGTCATGTCCTGCCCCGCAGGTCTGCCCTTTGCTCTGGCCTGGAGAGCAGACATTGGAGATGGGCCGAGCTCAGGCGAACCAGGTCAGCTGAGATCTGAGAGAGAGCAAAGTGCACGTCCAAATAAGAGTGATTAGAGATATCAATAGGCATTTCCATTGACTTGCTGTGGTCAGCTTTCTTGTCAGCCTTGTTCGGCCGTGTTGAGCATTGTCCATTCACACAGAATCTCTGAAAATATATTATGATTGATGCAAACATGTAAAGTTAAATCCAAAGAGTAGCTCACCAAGAAATGTTTCAAACTCAAACTTTTCTTTTTCCAAAAAAGCTGTTTTGTCCATTCAGTGAAAGTCAATGGGGTCCAAACCTTTAAGCTCCAATCAAATCTCAACATTGATCAACGTCGCATGGGTCTGTGTATGCTTGTCACAAACCTCATTGGTTTTCAAACATTATGATGTTCAGGTTCACGTTGCTATTTAAATTGATCTGTTGATCATGCAAAGTAAATTTATCAGTTCAGGAGACACACAATACAGCAGGTAGTTCACACTAGCTTTATATACTCTTTGGAGCTAGAAAGTTTTCTATTGCATTAACTAGGTACTAAATATAATTGATTTTCTTTTTTTCGAAGGACATGAGGGTGAGAAAATGACGGCAGCATTTTCACTATGCCTTTAAATCAGAGGTTCTGAACTACACGCCTGTCCTTGATGTGTCCAAAAACTGAATAATGGATAGTTAATAGGGCTGGGGAAATTTTTTTTTTTTCGATATATAGTTTTTTTAAATGTAGTTGATTCAAAATCGATTCTCAGATGGGCACGTATCGATTTTTTCCGATATTTATTTACATAAGCATTAGACGTAAGATTTACGCTAATCTTATTACTAGTCTAATCCACTAGGTGTCATCCCCTTGTTTACCTTGCTCTATGTTACAATGGAGAGTCCGTTATTCATTCATTTCATTCATAAAATGGCGGATTCAGGTGCGTTCCGATACCAACCACACCTTCAAATAAAAAGTCAGAGGTATGGAAGCATTTCACATTGCGAAAGAAAGATAAAGTTATGTTCGCTGTTATTATTTTATAAATGTAGGATTTGTATTTAATCTATATTCATTCATATTGTCACATCAAGAATTGAAATCGAAGTCGAATCAAATTGGAACATCTGAATCGATACCCAGCCCTAATAGTTAAACATGTAAAGAGAACGTTTCAGATACCCTTCGTCTGCATACAAACCTAAAATTGGAGCAAGTCTGAGAACATCTAATCTCTGGTTTTCCTGGACCTGTTCTCAGAGCTAGCGGTTTTGCTAAAATACAGAGACTAACGCTAAAATGTAATGTACTACCCGACCATTTAAACAGTACGTTCTATATAGTATGAATGGGGGTAGTATGAATGGAATTCGGACGTACTACATCCGCCATATTTGATGTTGTCACGTGTCACGCGTCGTCACAACGGCGCGACAATTTAAACTTTCAATAAGTCATCCATTTATTTAGATTGTGTTAAACAAGTGTAATTTAATCACAATAAACAATGTTTTTGTACGTACACTTGAAATGAGCCGCGACTCAACTTTCCGCCATTAGGGGCCGGAAGCAGTAGGTCATCCAGGTACTTCTCGCCTACTGAAAAAAAAAAATAAAAAAATAAAAATAAAAAAACTTCTCGCCTACTGAACTGCTATGATTTCAGACATACTACTCGCCTCACATGCTGTTTTTCGCATACTATATAGTAGGGAAGTAAGCGATTTCGGACGCAGCATAAGACATGAATGTCGAAATAACAGTCAAAAAGAATAAAGATGGTTTTCATAAGTATCTCAAAATCCAACATATAGTCATTAGCATTTTTCACCACCTAGAGTGCTAAATTCTTTCAAAATCTGGAAATACACTCCATGAAGAGATTTCTGTAAAGATGTGAATCGCCGAAAGCCGCAAGTCTCCAGATAATCTTTGTGGCATGCCCCATGTTGGGCTTTGTGTCCTGGCTCTAAATGCTTGGCTCCATCTCACATGCAGAGATCCTTCAGGGCCAGCATCCCAGAGGGGGACTCCATCCCCAGCCTCGAACAGCCGTTAGCGCCCCAGTGGGGTTTGTTTGTACTCGGTCCGAGCAGGAGCTCCGCAGTTGTCCTCACACAATGTTCGGCCCTGCTATTCGGGGATCGGGCCAAGATGCCCTCGGCGCTGTATGGTAAGTAAGTAAGGAGCCCCGGGGCCTCTTAGCGGAGCTCCTGGCGGTCCAGCTGCACATGAGGTTCCTCATCTTTCGTGCTTATTCTTTTAATTAGACACTCTGAGAATTAGCTCTCAGAGGGACACCTCCATCTTCTCAAAAAGCCCCAGTCCCCCCCCCACCCACCCTTGCAATGAGAGGTGGCGGTCCGCATGTGAGCCCCAAGCTCATATACATAATCTCACCACATACCTCCACCCCCCACCCATCCTCATCTCAATAGCGTTCCCCTCCTTCACCCCACAGATACTCAAAAGAAGCCCACACCTCCCATTTCCAGGAGCCTGTGGGTGCAGTGAGAAAATGAAGACCTCTGCGCCCCTCCAAATCCCCAGGAATTTCTCATTAAGAGCAGGTCCTGGGCTCCTGAGGACCCCCGGGTTCCCCCCGCACCTCCCGTTCCCTGAAGAAGTCGACCCTCTCGCCCGACTAGAATGGACTACTCCAGTTCACTTTGTGTCGGGCGGCTGTTTCCCTGTGCGTGTTATTCATCTTGCTCCCATTCTCCGGGCACAAGAGGCTTTCCCCGCCAATGGTGCTTTGAAAGTCCTCAAGACTTCCTCTTCTTTTCACCACATTTTTTATGTGTGTGCATGTGCGCAAGTCAGTGTCCATAATGAAAGACCTGGGCTCTGGATAGCACAGAATAGGGGTAATTGAAATGACATTTTTTTAATGGTCTCCCATGACAGGAAGCGGGAGTTGGTTCATCAAGACTGTTGTGTGGTTTTGTGCCTTGTTCGTCATTCAGCTACAGGCCTGTTTTTTTTTTGATGGACGAGTGCTGGGGTGATGTGAACAGAAGGGTGCTCCAGTGTGAGCGGGACGCAGTCAAGAAGAGTTATGTTTTTATTTCTCTGTGGCTTACAGTCATATCAACTCTATGCTAAGTGTTGAATCGATATGTTTAAACAGTTTAAAAAATGGTATTTTAATTTTTGCTACCCAAAAATGAGCTTTTGCTATACCTAAAATCTTTCTAATTAACCCCATATCTAATAATTCTTATTAATGCTTATTTCTAACGTACGTTCTATAGAGAAGTTTTTTTAATTCAATATTGTGCCACTTATATTGATAGAGAGCACACAGGTGGTATTTCTTCCTTTCCAGTTCTTTAAATAAATCAAACATTATTAAAGAAAATATGAGTATATATCAGACATAATTCTCAATTAACCAGTAAATTAATTTTCTTAAATAATCAGTAAAAACACCTACATCTCTCAAAGTTACAAACTTAATGTAATTTCATATTTACATATAGATAGCGTTATTGCTTATCTCGCTGTAATCCATCCATTACATTTCCACAGTCTGAACTGAACATTTTTTGACAGGTAACCTCAGAACGGGGTTGACCAATGAAATCAGTTTTGGGGGTGGGGTTTATACTGTTTTAGCACACATTTTTTCTAGCCCATGTCTTTATAATATCTAACAATTTTACCATTTTCTAAGCATATTTTATTAAAAATCTCTTTGTGACGGAAATCTCCAGTTTGCTACCATGGGACGTTTTTTTTAGCTTGTCTAAGATAGCAACAACAACCAAGGGAGAGGAGGGTGAAGTTTAGCGAAGAGCAAATGTGTTAACTCCATGTATTAAAGACAATTTTTTAATGCTTATAAATAACAGTCAGTATTCACTCAGAATAATCTCTGTAGTGTGGTCTGCAGATACATCATCTATGAAAGAGCGATTGACTCCATCTAGTGGAGAGAATGACTCTCTGTCTGAATGTGATTCCACACATGGTAACATTTTGAAGCTCTCTCTGAATCATAACCAAACACAAGACAGGACGTAACCCTACTCAAGATGAGCTTAAGACATCATTCGTCACAGTCAGTTGGCTCAAGTGTAGCGTGCAAAATATAATTTCCTCATCCACATGAAATCAAATTACAGGTCTAAACTTGAAATGTATTGTTAACTATGTCGTTTTTGGTTTAAAACCAGGATTAAGCTCTGCCGTTTAAGTTCCTCTGCCCAGAAGTGGACAGTTCGCTGTGCGTTTAGTTTCTGTGAGTCTTTGTGCTGTAAAACTACAGTCTTTGTTTATACAGGATGTACAATAAAACACTGAGTGAGTCATTTATTTTCATTTCTCAAGCACTCATGCCAATTCAAGCTATGTGCACTGGTTTGTTTAAAAAGTTGAGTAAGAGAGGATGTGGAAAAGGAGGGAAGCGGTGAGAAAGATAGAAAGCAGGAGAGAGCTGTCACAAATGAAGACAGCTGTCAGCTGGGATGGCGAGGGTCAGAGGTTAAGGGGGAAAACAACGGGGGTGGAGAGTGGAATCTCAAACAACAGGAAAAAGCTTCTACACAGACTCAGACATGCGGGCCTCCGGAACTCTCTTTGAGGGATGGTGACAACCAGACACCTTCACCAGATCAGCTGCTCTGTGCTAGTAGGATGGTCTCTACTTACCAACATGAGGAGAATGGTCCTAAATACCTCTTAACCTTTTCGGTAATATAGACCTGTAGGAACTAGTCCACTGCACTAAGGAGGCATTGATGTGGGAAATCATAAAATGTTTAATATATCAGTACGATGCTGTAGACCTCATTGACATGCACGAGCATATGCAAATCTATAACAAGTGCGCCATTTGAGATGCAGAAGGCGTCTGAATTTTTTTTTTTTTTGCTGGATTGTGCTGCCCCCTGTCAAATAACATTTGTTACTACATTGATAGGTTGTGGACATTTTAAATAGGCCGGCATTTGAGTAAAACACTTAGACAGAGCAAATTATGCCTTTCTCTAATAGTTATATTTTCTTAAAATTAACCTAATGAAATACTAATTTCTTATTAAAACTTGTTTTTGGATTAACGTTAGAGCGTATTTTAATAAAGGTAAAAATATTTTACAGCATTTTGTCAGATATCCAGGGTTCTGTTTTATTTTGTTCATACACTAAATATATCCACAAAAAAACAACGAAAGTCCTGTCATCTAGTCACCAGAGGACAAAAGCTCCGCTGAACGATTGTTGAAGGGTAATAGGTCAAGACGAAATTAACTCACCGCTAGGGGGCGTAAGAAAGAGCAGTATGCGTTTTAGCCTTAAAAATAATAAAAGGGTGTTTGTAATTTTTCAGAAAAGAACCATATAAACAATTAGAAAGTATTACTAAGTTATTAAATACAAGTTAGAAAAATTGTCAAATTATGTTTGTTACCTATTAATTTAAATGAATGAATAAATTAATTAATAATAGAATGCTGTAGGCCCCAGCGTTAAAAGGCCCTATTTATGTAATTTTCTCTTACATGACAACAAAAAACAATTGGCCTACTTAACTAAATATTAGGTGTAGTGCTGGTAAAGAGGTGCAAAAGAGCAGCATATCTTTTACTGGAGCGATGTCACAGAGTTCTTCAGCATTTATTTTTACACATACTTCATAAATATTTAGCTAACTTATTCATATTTTTATTCATACAGTTTTAATGATTTTAAAAACCGGTCAAATTTCAACACTATAGGGAAACTAAACCAAAAAAAAAAAAGCTAAACTAATATCAGTTATCGTGTAATGTTCGTGTAATATTTCAGATGCTAGTGTGTTGAATTAGGCTAAATGTACTGACTGAAAATGAATGTATTCATTAGTTGAAAATGACAGAGAACCAATATTAAGATCATATATAGTTTATAAGCGAGGTTGGGAAACTTTACTGTAGCTCGGATGTCTTTCTGTCAGGTGCGGCGCTGTTCAGGCGAAGCGGGAAGCAGCAGGCCCACAGACAGCGCTTTCTCTCTCAGCTCCACACTAATTTTGACATCTTTCGCAAATCTCCTGTCGAGGTGCTAGCGAGAAACATGTTTAACGACGTCTTCAGTCGACATGATAACGGTTCCCTAACATCAAACACGCCCTCACTTATAATAAACCGCACGGGACTATTAAGCAGAGGTTTTGAGTTATGAAGGATTTGGAACAGACATGTTGCAAAGCACCAGATATGTTTTGTTTTTTTTGCTGTTACGTATTTAAACGGTATCTAAACCTGTTTCCTCGTCGCATGTTTCCCTCAGTGTCACGTTCACACGCTCACACGAGATTAAACTCGGCCACAAACGTCGAGATGGTGTCGGACTCCTCCATTTTCCCTCTCCTCAGAAAAAAAATAAAACAAACGGCAGAGCAGGAAAACAAATGCGCCGTTTACATGTTTACAGGTCCAAATAGCATAAGGATCAGCACAGGTTCGGTGTCATTTTCATATGTTAGAAATGTAATTGGATGGACCGGAGAAGTGCTTTGTGCTGCGTTGGCTGCGGTATTTCTGTATGCCTTGTTTGTTATGCAAAATCCTCTTAGTATAAATTTATACATCACTATGCCATTGTTTATTGCGCAGCAGTGCTGAACGCACGTGTATATCGTAACGCGCATTGACATTTAATCAACTAAAGCGGAAAAAAACGTCTTTGAAAAATGAGTCACAACTTCTTGAATGTATAAAGCCCTACTTCAAATCGAAATTTAACACTTTGTGGCCTGTGCCAGCACACGGTAGACTCCATCTTGAATGATCAAGAGCGCAGAACTTGAATAAAATCGCGTGTTTTCTTACTGTTCCGAGTATTTCCGTGTTTGTCTTAAATGCATAGGTTTATTTCAGAACAGGATTATATGTGATTTAAGGAAAATACCACTTGAGGGTAGAAATGTTAGCTCGGTACAAGAGCTCAGTTTCTGCCAAGGGAGTGGTAAAATATTATTAATAGTACACCGAATGTTAGATTAAAAGTACATTTGAGCGTTTTATGAAATCTATTACTGCATTTTGGGATAAAGTGAAGCACAGGAGTTGAGGAGAGCTCCTCTCACAGGGGGTTGGGTTGCCGAGCCGATTGGCTGATGTTCATAGACACATACAGTCACGGGCTTGAAACAGAACCAGGGGCAGGTCGACAGCAAGGAAACCATAATCATTGAAAATGAAAAGCACAACGTCCGTATCCTAACCCAAGAGGTACGTTGTGACTCAGACATCGCGCACTGGAAAGGTTCCTTTCTGTGTGAGTGTTATATTGCATGTGTTTGATGTGTTTTTATTTTGAAGGGGTAGAGTGATGATAGTATGAATGTGTTCTCAGGTTCTCTGGCCTACTACTGCAGCTGCGGCTGGGATTTTCTTGATCCACTTTCACAATTTGGAAAAAAGGGTCATTTGACGCGCACAAACGAAGAGTTTTCAATCTCAGTGACATTTGACAACATGTAAATGGTAAGATTCCATCGGTGTTTCTTTAGGCATCACATTTTGTATGCTTTAAAATAACGAAATATTAAAAAGAAGACCGATGTAACTCTGTGAACTCGTGCTGACGTTTGTTCGGGAGAGAGATTTTATTCATAAAATATTATATAGCCTAAATATGAATGAGATTAGCACGCGTGACAATGAGCCCGGCGCTGCCAGTTTCACATGTATACTATTACTGTATGTCATCATGTTTTACTTCTCCATGTGAATTGTGTCAGTCAGAGATCTGTCATATATGTGCGGCCGCTTTCATTGCTGCGTTCCTGTGTTAGGGAGTATGTTCGAAATGGTAT
Organism: Enteromius paludinosus; assembly: GCA_032361165.1. Lineage (NCBI taxonomy): Eukaryota > Metazoa > Chordata > Actinopteri > Cypriniformes > Cyprinidae > Enteromius > Enteromius paludinosus. The sequence goes on from JAUMHQ010000085.1 coordinate 8,878,979, forward strand.
ACTATACTGCCCCTACTAGGAATAGTAAGCAGTACGCTATTAATCCGCTTCGAACGTACAGTCGCGCTAGAAACTTTGGGAACGCTTAAGAAATGTCTTTATTTCAACATATAATGTACTTACAATGTAAACAAATCTCCATATAAGCATAATCCAATTAAATAAATGACAAACACATATTTGTAATTGCTCTTCATGTATAGTCCACTGATTTATTCAGCAAAATTAATCTGTAGTTGATTTTTTTTTTTGGAGAAAGAATATGGATCAGATCATAATGATTCCGTAATTAATGATTCAGTAGAAATGGGGGGAATTGGAGCAGGTGTAGGATTTTTGTCAAGGTCTGGTCAAAAGAGTTGCAAAATGTATTTCTATAGAGTGGATTTTCAAAAAGCTATGGAGAATACCAAGAGACATCTACAAAGAATTGGTCGACTGCACAAAGTACTTCAAGGAGGTCACAAAGAACCTCAAGGTAACATCTAAATATCCTCAGGACAATGGCTAAGGTTTGTGTGTCCACCATCAGGTGGATGGCAAAAAGTATACAATTGCTACAACGAGAAGAACAATGCTACCTGGCAAAGATCATGTGGATGAGCCAGAACACTAATGGAAATATATTTTGTGGAAAGATTCCAAAATAGTGATTTTTGGTTTTAATGAATTATTACATTTGGAGAAAACAAAAGACCGATTTAAATAATGGAAACCTCATCCTAACTCATCCTAACTCCTCATCCACAGTGGTGGCAGTTTTGGTTGCTTTGCCTGTCTTGCCATCATTGTTGAACCTATGAATTCTGCTTTATACCAGAAAAATGTATTCCCTTAAGATGAATAAAGAAGTGAGTCTTGAGGCAAGACCACCGCTCTGAATAGGCTGCTAACTTTATAGCGTATCTACTATTGGAAGGTTCAGGAAGAAGAAATGTAACGGTTTGGATTAGCCAAGAGAAAGTCCTGATCTTAACCCAACATTTCCACAATATGTCATTATTTAAATATAAAATTATTATATATTTTATATGAGGTTAAAATGCTATCATGTAAAAAAATAATGCTGGTCACTTGCTGGCAGCTTTCATTTACTATTGCCACACCTTAGTATTTATACAAATTAGATTTAGTTTTATAATTTACACAAAATCACGATTTGTCTTCAAAAAGTGTTTTAAAGAAGTTTTTCAGTCAGTTAAGTGAAAACTTTTAGTGGTGTGTATTATTATCAGCATTTCAGAATTGTTAAGCACTAATTGTTTTTACACGCACAGATGAAGTGAATGTTTATGCATGTACAAATTTGTTTTTCAGACAGCGAAGCAGTGCCATTATGATTCGCCCACATGTGCATACTCTCAGTAATGCAACACATTGCTGTACCTGTCCACAGGTGCCTGAACAACTATAAAGTACATGGAAAACATCATCAACCAGCAGACAGAAAACTGGTTTTAACCCTCAACTGTCCTGTCTCACTTGTTTATTGGTTAAAATCTAAGAGTCAAAGTTTACTCACTTATCATCCCTAGACAAGCCTTAGAGATCTGACACTTGGGAATCAGGACCTGCCTCTGCCTTATGGGACAGCATGCACACAAGGAACTCAGATGGGGCGTGGTAGCCAGACTGAGTTGTTGACATATCCGTCTCAAAATGGATGCAGCTTTGACCGACAGCTGCACATCCCCTCCCAGCCCTGATTTTAGTCTGGACTCATCCAGTCCTTTTGCAAATGGACTGCACTTTGAGTCAATACTGTTTGAAGATGAGGACGAGGATGAAGTTATGGATTCAGAGATGGAGCCTCAGGTGGAAAGAGCATCATGTGGCTCAACGAAAGACCGTACAACAAATGCAAAGCTGAAGACAAAATCGGATGTCAAGCCTAGAAAAAAAGTTTCAAATGTTCGCTCATCTTTGGGACAAGAAGCTGTATTTAAAGACAAGTCTACAAGTGATTGTGGGCTTTCTTCTCTTGTGAGCAGGTCGGCTGGGATTATAATGGCAAGTTCTGGTGCTGTCCCACCATCCCCAACATCAAACCACTACCAATATTTTAGATATTTCCTTATATTACAATTGACTGTGGCACTAGCTGTAAAAAACGACAACAATTTTAAATATAAATTAGCTTAGAGATCAGTACATTGTTACAATTTCGAAACTTTGCTTATGCTTTTGGAGAATATATCTTGCATGAAATGCCATTAGGCAATAATTATGTGGTTTTATTTTTGTAGAGGAAAAAAATAAGTATTTACTAAAATTATAACTTAGAGATATATTCACATAAAATGCAACAATTATTATTATTAAAAGTTTTTTAGGTGATACTGAAAATATTCGGCTTTAAATTAAGCTAATTTATATATGATGTCTACCAGCAGACAAAAAAAATTAAAACAAAGGCTGTACCACCAGTGAAATATTTGGAGGGCGAAGTAATATGGGCTAAATTCAACCGTAGACCATGGTGGCCATGTCAGGTGACTGTTCATCCAGTTGAAGGGGTTTACCACAGAATTAAGGGTGAGTACACAAACGCAGAAGACATAACACCACAGAACACACTTCCTAACATTTTGAAACATATTTACGACTTTTTCAATGGCTTTTCCAGAATAATCCACCCAGAAAAATCTAATTGTCCTTCCTTAAGTTTCTTTGTGCGATTTATGTTTCAGAGCCACCAGACAGGACAAATCGTCAGTATTTCCTCAAGACGTTTGGGGAACCTGAAGAACAGGCATGGGTCCCTGAGCGTTCTACTCATATATTTGTGGGTGGATATCAGTTTAACAATCTCCCGTTTGTGAGAGGAAGTGGACGCCAACAAGATGAAAACGCCAGACACTCTGTAATTTCTGAAACATGCTTTGAGTTAAATGGATATTGTGACACCTTTTTAAAACCCTTACAAAATTGTTACTCTTGGGTTACTTTTTCAGATACCCAAGCGTTTTCTGAACTCTTGGAGAGCTAGTGTGGTTGAAGCAGAAGCACTTCTCCTGGAGAAGCCAAGGGTCACCACTCCCTCCTCAGACTTCACCAAAACAATCTCTGAAGGAACTACAAATAACACAGAAAACAAATTGTCTGTGCCAGTGGAATTACCCAACTTCAGTCCTCTAAACAATGGAACAGTTACACAAAAAGACCATCTGAACACCTTACCACATAATCAGCGGTCTAAAAACAAAAAGAAGCAGAAAAAGTCTTCAACATTTTTAAAGAAATCTGAGGTATTTCTTTGTGAGAAGGATAAGATTATGGAAGCTTTGGACAGTCCCTACTCTGACATTGATTCTGTACCGCAGATCCGAAGATGTCCCAAAAGCACTGAGCAAATTTCAAATCACTGCACTGTTAATAATCAGTCAAACTCAACATCAAGTCAACAAACCATTGCAAATGACAAAGAAGTAAAGAAGAACGTGGAAAACCAGGGTGGCCTTTGGTTCAGCAAAACAGGGAAAGGTCAGGTCAATGGGGGACTTAGTCGTGCTGGCATTAAATCAGTGAACTGTTCTTTTGGGAAGGTATCTTGTAAAATTAAGATGCCAGATTCGGTAAGCATGAAACCCAAAGACAATCACATCTCTGGAATTGAACATCTATCTACAGAAGCGAGGAAAGCTCTTGATAGGAGAGTGAAGTGCCTTCCAGCAAGTAGTCGCCTGATGACAAGAGCACTGAAGGCGATGGAGGAGGCAGAGTGGATAAAGAAACAATTGGTAAACCAAGAGTCAGCGTCAAATGTCGAAACAGAGAATTGTGTATCTTTTACTGATGTTACAATGTCTGAAACAACAGATGTAGACAACCATGTTCCTTCACAGAAGATGCCAGCTATAGCAAGATGTGATCTGAAAGAGGACTTAAAAAGTAACATACGCACCCAGTTATCATTGGATCTTCTGAGTTGTAAAGATGATGCAAATTTAGTCAAATCTGAGGATGAAACTTCTTTGATATCTCAAGCACCTGTTGCCTTTCATTCATCCAAATGCAAACAAGAGAGTCATGCTTCCGATTCATCTTCTACTTCATCTTTGTCCTTAAAGATGGAAGATGTGGAAAACATGAAAGAAATATCCTTCAGATCACTAACAGATGAACAGAGTGGCCAGCCTTTGTCATTTCATCCTGATGCAAATTATAAGTTTAGCACATTCCTAATGATGCTCAAGGATATTCACGATAGCCGGGAAAAAGATGGAACCACATTGGTAATAGAACCGTTACCCATAAATGAACTTATTAAAGAGGAACCATCACTGATTCTGGATGTCAAGGATGAGATGAACACAGTGGATACACAAAAATGTCAACTGGGCAAAATTGCATCAAAACAGAAGGCGAAATCAAAGTCTGGGACAAATATGATCCAAGACATTCAGCCAACATCTACTGTGTCAAAAAATGCTCAAAGACCTAGCAAAAAACATTGTTCAAAAAAGAAAACCACTGAGATCACAGCAAACATCCACTCAAACGATACATTTGACAAATTGGTATCTGAGCACCAACTGGCCTCAGGAGAACAAGACACCAAGTTCTCAGCTAATGTGCCTAAAAAGCGTTGGCAAAAGTTTGACCAAGCCAGTTACAAGGCATTACATGTAGCCGAAGGAACTTGTATTCAAGAAACAGAACAATTACCCTCAAAGAATTGTGATGTTTTGTTGAGTGATAAAAAAGAGTCTTGTCCTTTTCTGTCTGGGAAGGAAACTACCATCAATGCATCTGAAAATACTCAAGGCAACTGTCAAAAAAATGACATTCCCAAAGGTAAGCTTTCAACGTAATCCATACAAACACAACGTAAGGGCAATACGTAGCTGTATTTTAAAGTGGACTCTAAATTGTTTGTGCTTTTCACAGAATGCAAACGTATTAGAAAACCTAGCAAAAGACTCATAGAATGGACAGAGGAATACGATCAATTGTTTTCCACTAAGAAGAAAGCAAAAAAGAAACCTGAGTCCTTTACTAAGGTAGCTCAGTTTATGCTAGCTAATCAAGTTGGATGTGAATGATTTCTTGTATTCTGTAATTTACTTTAACATTCTGCCAACTTTTTTAAATGTATGAATAGGTTGAAAACAATAACTGCGGTGGCCCAGTGGAGAAAACATCTGGCGAACGTATACAGAAACCTCGGGTGACAGAACAAGTTGTGTCAAGACCCCTGCCAGAATTACAGACTCCTCCTCCGGAAGACCTGTCTCGGAGCTCTCATTCAGTAAATACCACACCATGTCAGGAGAGACAGGTGTTGTCTGTGGACCCTCTTACTCCACCTCCAGAAACAATCCCATCACCATGTGCTGAAATTTGTCATAAAGAGGAGCTTCAAAAACAAAATGCTGTAGCCATTGGTGAGTAGCTCTTTCCGGAAGTTTGCATAATTCTGAAGAAAGTTGCAAAGGTTTGTAAAATAGTTTGATATTTCTCAAACGTTTTTCTCCAATACATGTTGGCCACAATTATTGGCACCCCTAAAAATTCTTAGGAGTAAAATATCTCTGAAAGTATATTCTTATTGTTATTCACAAAATTCAGCACTCCAGGGTGAATATAAACATGATTATTGACTTATTGACGATTTCGCGTGATCTTGGATCGTTCTGTTGGCTTGGATCCGGTACTTGCTGTCAAAGCAACAGATCTGTAAGTGTAAACCTGCTTGAGAGTACTTAAGTAAACAGGATTAGATCGCGGCCAATCAGTTATGTCCGCTTCATTTATACGAAAGCAATAGCGATATTTGCTCAATTCATTTTGTACTATTTTATTACAAGTCAAAGATGGCCGCTCAAATATGTGATGCAGGGTATTTTATATAAAAAAAAAAAATAATAATAAAAAAAAGGGAAATATACTATTAATCATTCTATTTCATATATTTGATTATTTCAGATTTAATTTATATTTTAGAGTAGTAATAGTAAATTAGTCCGTGTAATCAAGATGGAAGACCACAGCTATAAAAGCGAAGGGTTCAATTGTAGAGACAACATTTATTGGTCAATACATGTCATATAGGAAGTCAAATTAATTACAAAACTGCGCACCTTTGTATCACAGATTTGTATCACTTTGCTCTGCCTGCAAATCATACTGCAGTCAGAAACACATAGAAGTACACAAGTAGATATAAATTCAGGCCACATTATGCATGAACTTACAGGTACTTCCTCCAAACCACAGTCTTCTGACAGGGTTGCTTCACTGTCCTGTGCAATGGAAACATTTTTTTTTTATTTAGACCAATAGGCAGCATTGAACTTCAGAGTAAGTGTAGTATATATATGTATCCCAACTTACTGTGCATGCTTCAGTCACCCCTTGCATGGGAACAGGCAAAAGTGATGGAGGGTTATGTAAAACTACACACACAAAAAACCCACAATGTCAATAAATGTGAAAGTACAAAAAGCATTTTAATTAAGGCAACAACTAAATAGTTTACATTGTACAAATAGATTTATGTGCTCATTTGCCAGTTATGAAAGTGCTACTGAACCCCGGCTGCTGGTCTAAGATCTAAAGCTGCGTTTTAACTAAACTCTGAAACTCCTGAAATCCCTCAATCAAGAGGTCTTGCTCTGCTATCGAAAAATACTGAGTGTGCTCCTTCGACATTTTTGCTGACCAATCAAAGATTTGCCGATCAATGTTTCTACTATCGATACGTAGCCCGTTTTTAGCCACCCAGTGATTTCTGTTTCAAGAAAAATTCTCCTAGCTCATCCAAAAACAATCTCCAGCATGTTCAGTTATCAGAAATGACCAAAACCTTAAATGGGACGCCTTCTATGATCAGACGAAACTAGAAAATCAAGAAATGACTGACTCTGTTACAAATCTTATAATGGGCCATGGTTGGGTCTTCCACTGGGACAATAATCCAAACACAAACATCAAAATAAACACAACAACTGCTCACCTAGCACAAAATGAGGCTTTTGCCATGGCTGTCCCAGTCCTCTGACCTGAACTCTGTAGAAAATGAGTGAGGTGAACTAAAGAGGAGAAACACCATCATGGAGATGATTTTGAAGGATCTGGAGAGATTCTGCATTAAGGAATAGTCTCTGATCTCTTATTATGTGTTTTCCAAACTCTTCAAACATTACAGGAGAAAACTAAGGGCTATTATCTTGGAAAAAGGATTGCAATAATTGGGTGCCAATACTTGTGGCCAATATGTATTGGAGGAAAACATTTAGTTCATCGTAAGTTCTTCTCCCCATTTTCAATTGTTTTACTTTGATGATAGGTTAGAATTATTTTCAGAGACACCTTTGCTCAGCTTTACCAAGGTTACCAATATCAGTGAAGGGCACTGTATATCAAGCCAGCACCACTTTGTATTGCTTTTTATTTTGTTTGTAGGGCTAACCAGATTCAGTCATTTTTGGCTGAGCAAAAATAACAGAATTTTTCCCCCCATTATTTTAATTAGGAGATGGTGTGTGTCTAAGCACAAAGAGACAACGGAAACCCACCAAAAAGATTCTAGAAAGCTCCATAGAAGCTGAACCAATTACCGTGCCAAAAAGAAAGGTACTTTTTTCATATATAGCTATTTTAGCCAAAGAAAGTTTACTTTGATAGATAACTACATAAAGAATATTTGTTATTTTTAAAAAGCATTTTGCAATTGTAGTTTAGCCAACTATTAACTACTACTTTTGCCTTAATAATTTCTAAATACTGCTGATTAATAGTAAGGTGGTTGTTTAGTTAAGGTATGGGGTAGGATTGAGGAATATTAAATATGGTAATGCAGAATAAGGCACTATTATGTGTTTTAGTATTAATGAACAGCCAGTATTTTAGTCCTATGCATGCTACTAAACAAGTAGTTAATAGTTAGAATTGTTTCCTAATCTAAAGTGGGTAACACTTTATTTTAGAGTATCTTAACTAGTTGTTTATTAGCATTCATATTACTAGAATATTAGCCATTTATCTGTAGTAAACAAGCACATATTAATGCATTATTGTACATGACCTTATTCTACATCCCTAATCCTACCCAACACCTGAACCTAAAACTACCTCATTAACAATTAATAAGTAGCAAATTGGGAATTTATTGAGGGAAAAGTCAAAGTTAATAGTAAATAAGTGCCCCCTGTTCTAAAGTGTTGTGTTACATCTTAGTCTAATGAATGGAAAATTGGACCAATAGCGTTATCATTCACAGGTGAAGTCACAAAAGATTTTCTCATCTGGACAATCTGCTAATTCAGGTATGACCATTAAAAGCTTTTAAAATTGTTTATTTTTATTAAAATCGTCAAGTTAGCATTATTATTTTGGGGCATAGCTGACAGCCAGAGACAATTCCAGGACCCTTTCTTAAAAGTTGCTCATGGAGACCAACAAATTTTGTGTTAAATGACACTGATGAAATTAATACAGGTTAAGATCAGTTCTGTAGTACAAGTTATATCAGAAAATACTTTCATAATGCCTGCCCTGTGTGAACTATATTCAGTTTTTCTTCCTTTGATGTTGTAAATGTTAAGAAGCCTGAATCTGAAAGAATCTTTTTGGAAACAAGATCTAAAGCAGGGGGTTTTAGAGGTACTAGAAGAACTGAGACAGGCTGCCACTGAACATTTTTTGTAAACAGTAATTTCCATATTTCAGCAATTTTATTTGGTGCCTTGATTGTCTTTAATGTTTGTTGTAAATAAAGGGATGGGACAACAATCATCAAAAAGTAAGAACAAGCCGTCTATTGAGACAGTCGACACACCAACTCCCCCAATCCTAAAAAGCATGGAGATGGAGACTGAAGTAGCCCTTGCAACGCCTCACGCAGTTAATCCTCAATCAACTGAGGATGGTTCAGATGCTCTCAAATGCTTAGGTCCAGAGGTCAGTAAAATGAACTAGTCTTATACCTCTGTTATTCCCTGGTGGCCACTTTATTAGGTGTACATATGCACATTTGTAATCAGCCAATCATACAGCAGCAAGAGCACACAGGCTTAGTCAACAGCTCTTTTATTTAACTAACCTGAATACGTGGCATTTCATTCAGATGGTTGAAACCAGTTACGGCTTGTGTTCTGAAAGAGAAGAGAATTCACAATCCAATGAAGGAGTCTCTGATAAAGGGCTCTCAGTGGAGAAAGGGGGCAGCACTTTACTCAAGGAGAATGTGTGTCAGGTAGGTGTGTTAAAAAGGTAACTTTAATGATTACTATATTCGGGTCCACAACAAGACACGATAAAAATTATGTTACAGTGTCTGCCACTAGAAATGCATAAAAGTTACTCCACCTCAAACTGAAAATTTGGTCATTAACCACTTATTCCCATGTCGGTCCAAACCAGTAAAAGCATTGTTCGTCTACAAAACACAATTTAAGATATTTTGGATGAAAACCAGGAGGCTTGTCACTGTCCAATTGACTGCCAGGTAATGAAGATGGATGAATGCATGTGTAGATATATTCTCAGTAAGATCTACAACATGCTTTTAAAAAGTAGGGTATATATTTCAAGCCAACTTTAACCATAAACAGCTGACAGTGTCAGATATCATTTTTTTTGTAGATAACTTTTAATAGTAATTAAGACTAAAAGTGGCATGAGTAATCTTATCAAATAGATTTATCCAATCATTTAAAATGCTGCTTCACCAAATTTATCTGATAGCCACGGTAAATTAGGACACACCTCAATAACCGTCTGTTTCTGAAGGCATGCGAGGAGCAGGGAGACCTCCTTCTCTGTGAAGGGCAATGCTGCGGGGCGTTCCATCTACAATGCACTGGCCTGAACGAGCCTCCTGCAGGGAAGTTTTTATGTCAGGAGTGCACGTCTGGTAACTTGCCTTCATAATTCACACGCAAACAATTTTTAAAAAGTAATTATACAGTTTGACTGAACATTTTGTGAATGTTTTACTAGGTATACACTCATGCTTTTCCTGTAAGAGCCTGGGTGAGGACGCCAGGCGCTGTATGCTTCCAGGATGTGGGAAGTTCTATCATGGGGAGTGTGCTGCCAGCCATGGACCCACAGTACCTCTGAACCGTGCTTTTCGTTGCCCTCTCCATGCCTGCCTGGCGTGTTTCATCACAAACCCTACCAATCCATCTGTATCTAAAGGTTTGTTGTGCTTAGAGTAGTTCCAGAGCAGTTTCTACATCAGGTGATGCTACATGTGTGGGCTGGATCACATTGCCTTAACAAACACAAACAACTGAATCTTTTTATGTGTAATATTAAATCCATAAAATGTAGGCAAGTTGTTATTCTTTTATTTCTTCAGGTTTAAACATTTAAAAAATACAAAAAAGCTGGCGAGGACATTTACCTCGTCATCATGGCAGCAGTGTTGCTTTTGTTGAGGAAGTGTTCATTAGCAATAATACACTATAGGACGCTACAATTTGAACAGACTTCAGAAAACTGGGCGTCATACACATGCAGACTGTAGAAATGGTTTCACAGTAAAACTGGGCATCATGCACTAAATGACTGAGGATCACACATTATTAGACTTTTAAGTCATGCCAAACACAAGATGTCAAACTACTAATGTAGAAGCGTGCCTCATTGCTAGGAGAAGTGTGACAAAAAACAAACAAACAAGCTAGCTAACTAACATTGTCTAACTCAGGGGTAGGCAACGTCAGTCCTGGAGTGCCGATGTCCTGCAGAGTTTAGCTCCAACCCTCAAAAAAACCCTAGTCATCCTGAAGACCTTAATTAGCTTGTTCAGGTGTGT
>JAUMHQ010000085.1:8944879-8955481 GCA_032361165.1 Enteromius paludinosus
TAATAGTAATAATAATAACACAACTGTGAGAAGTTCATTATCATAAAAAAAACACCACCGCAGGCAACATTTGAGAATATTTTCGATTTTACCGAGCAAACAGCAAAAACAGCGAGAAAAACTCTGTCAGCTGCCAGGAACTCTGGCAGCTGCCATTAATCGCTACTGGCAGCTGGGGATGCCACCGGAACTGGCAGTTCGAGCTGCCACTGCCAGCATTCGCACCTGCTCTCTCTCAAAAATTGTGACTCCAGTCAGACTCGAGTCAAATCATGTGACTCAAGTCACCCATCTCTGCTATAAACGATCTTGACCATTAATAATTATATGTAGGCCTATCACTCCTGTCGCTGACCATTTGGCACCATCTTGCAGCTTAAAATGCTTAACCACGATTTAAAATGGAGGCTTCAACATTAATTTCAACATGTATGGAAAAATGTTTTCAGCAGCAGATAAAAGATGACCTGATTGACTTCCAGGTTAAAAAAAAACAAAACAAAAAAAAACTTACCCCTGAGCAAACAGCAACAAGAGACAATGTTCTGTGTCTAATTATTTACTTTTGTGGCAAGAGGCTGTGTAATAAGTGGGATAATGTACATCCAGTAGGTTGTTATCGTTAAATAAAGCCATTCAATCTTAAACAACAGCTGATAAGCCTGCCGGGCTTTATTCTGCGATAACAACCTGTTGGATGTACATTATTCTTTACTTGTAGCATACAAATCTTTACGCATCTGTGTCCACAATCCTTCATCACAAGGAAACATTGTTAAATAAAATGGATTTTACTATGCTTTCTTCCAACTAAATGATTTCTGATCATGGATTAACTGTTTACTAAACAATCAATACCTGTCCTAGCATAACCAGGTGACATACTTGAGTATTTGATATATATTTTCAGAAGCATTTCGCCAATTTTTAAAATTGGCTAAAATAAATGTAATAACTCACCTAAATATAAGATTAATCCCGAAGAGGGTGAACATAACAACAGTATAGCCCATGATGCCTGTGGTGTAACTGATCTTGTACAACAGGAGGAACCATTTATAAACAAGTCTGAGAAAAGAGAAAATAAATTAATTTATAAATTAATAGCTCAGAGTAATTTACACACAGTCAAAAGTACTTCAGAATGAATCAGTCATCTGATTGAATGAATGAATGAATGAATGACTCATTAGAAACGGTGACTTGTTACCATTTGTTGGCAGTTTATGTTTCATACTTAAAGTATCATAACATCATATTTAAACAAATACTACCAAGAAGAAAGTAAATATAGTCTAGTAGAAAGATAGTGTAGTTGTCACTGCTGTGAACCTAAAATATGAAAAGCTTTGGGTGTATCTTGTCCATCACAGACCAAACAAGCCAAAGTAATCGAAAAAAAAACAAAAAAACACCCTACACAATCTTGTTGTAGTCAAATTCAAAATAATTTTATTCAATATTGCACACCTCTACTTTGAACAGAGAGAGTTGATAAAAAAAGTAACAAACTCTGGAAAAGAAAGTCAACAGCACCCCATCAGGCTCAAATTTCTATTATGACAATTTTTTTTCCATTTCTTGTTACCTTGGAGTAGTGCAGTCCAGGGGTTTGCGGGTAGCACGAAAATAGATGAAGGCCGTAACAACAGAGAAGATGAACCATGTCATCAGAAACCTCCACCAGTGCAGCTTAGTGGTGAAGTAGAGAGGAACCACCCACATTTGGAAAAGGGTTACCAACTTGAAAAGAAAAGAAAAAATAATACTCTTTATTTATCACCTGTAAATAAATACAAACAAAACAGAGATGGCAAAGGAAATCCCTCATTATTAAGTAACTTAGAATAACATTTCCTGTATCCCTTATTTTGTGAAGTACATGGTCTCACACATTTGACCACAACCTCTTTGTTAAATGCCTCCCCAAGGCCTCTGAGTGTAACACTCCCAATATTTAGTGTAATATCCTATGTAAACTCACTCAAATTTTTCATACCTGTATACCTGTACAATAGGAGTATCCCAAAGATTCAATGCTTCGATAAGAGAAGCCTGATTCAAATACCAATCTCACAGTCGAATAGACTAAAAACGGACACAAGCAGAGTGAAATACTAGATTTTTTTGAGAAAGTAGGGTACGAGTGATTTCAAAACATCAGCTGGTTTATGTGCATTGTGGGGCAGTCGTGGCCTAATGGATAGAGAGTTTGACATGTAATCCGAAGGATGTGGGTTCAAGTCCCAGGTCCGGCAGGAATCGTAGGTGGTGGGAGTGAATATTCACCTTCAATACCACAACTGCTCCCTCTGTTCATTGTGTGTGTGTGTGTGCACTTGGATGGGTTAAATGCAGAGCACAAATTCATATGGGTCACCATACCTGGCCACAAGTCACTTCACTTTTCATTTGTGTATGTATTATTTATCATGTATAAGATGCATTTGGTTGAGTTGCACTGCAGTAAAGTGCTTTTACTATGCAGTGATTATCTCTTTAGCATGTAGCAAAAGCAAACAACAAAGCAGATGTGACAGGGATTGTCACTTACATCTTTTATGTATTTATATAGTGCTTTTAAGAGTACAAACGGTGTCAGTGTTAAACAGTATCAAATTTGAGAATAGTGTCAGTAATGTATAATGAAAAGGCATTTTAAGTATTGCATTTATAATTGATCATTGTCTATATCAGTTTAGTTTAAATAGCATGATAATCGCTAGAAATTAAGTGTCCCCAACTGAGCAAGTCAGAGGCAACAATGGCAGGGAACCAAAACTCCATTTGTGACAGAATGGAGAAAAAAACCTTTGGAGAAACCAGGCTCAGTTGGGGCCATCTCTGCTCTGGATAAACATACTGTATCATAATGAGAATACTATTATAATAATTATTAGTAGAGTAGAGTTTGTTGAGATTAGTTGCTGTGTTTCTTCACGTTGTTGAGTGAAGAATGCATACACAAAAGGAGTTCATTCAGAGCTGCACAGACAGGTTCATGTGCATTTGGGGCATTTCGTGCAGATAGCATTCAAGTTATAATATTAACGTTATGTTATATAAACAACAAAGTATTTTTGTTTTATTTTTAAAGAGATAAATGAAATTCCATTGGTTAAACATCTGCTATCAAATGCTTCACTCTACTGGTCATCTTTAGCACACAAAATATTGTGAATTCTTAGGGTTTCACTGACTTTTATTGTTAACTTTTGATCAAAAAATAAAACAATTTCCCCTCTTTGTATCTGTGAAGCATCTCTATTGACGTTTGTGCACAATGCGCATCTTCACACAGCTTCGTTCTGGTAAGCACACAAAACAAAAAGGCACACAAGCGTGTCCTTGCTCTTGATATAAATCTGACCAAGCCCTCGTGCAGCGCGTCCCACCTCTTCTTGGAGGCGTCTGTCACTATTACTTCTGCATACTATGTGGAGGGGAACACCTCTCTGCAGCCACTGGGTACCTTCTCCATCAGGCTCCATCTATCCTGAGCTGGAGGCGTCCGTGACGCCAAGCTCACGGCGGCACCCGTGCCTTCAACCAATACTGCAGGGGGCCGAGCAATAGGCCGAGCTGTAGCACTTATGAGGCTTTGGCCATTAGACCCATCATTCTCTGAAAGGCTCTCAGGGGACGAAGCGCTGCGATTTTGAAGGAGGCTGTGCAGCGTTTTATAGCCACAGCGCTCTCCGGTGAGATTGACTTTCATTTGCATTGAGTCTATTACAGTGCCCAGGAACATTATTTGTTGGCTGGGCATCACTCTGAGACCGAGGTGGTCTAAATGGCAGAGGAGAAGCAGCCTGTGCCTTTCCGCCTCCTCTCGCGAGCTGGCTAGAACGAGCCAGTCATCGAGATGATTTAAAAAGCGGATTCCCTTCTGTCTCAGAGGATGAAAGTACATGAAAGTACGCATCTTTCAGGTCCAGTAAAAGCATCCAGTCTTTTGGCTGTATTTGTGAAAGAATTGCTTGTAACATGAGAATTCTGAAAGGCCGTTTTAAAAGGGCTTGATTCAGACATCTCAGGTCGAGTATTGGTCTCAGACTCTCTAGGGCAGGGGTGTCAAACTCAGTTCCTGGAGGGCCAGAGCCCTGCAGAGTTTAGTTCCAACCCTGCTCCAACACACATAATACGCCGATTTGAAGGACTAGATTAGTTGGATCAGGTGTGTTTAATTAGGGTTGCAACTAAACTCTGCAGGGCTTGGGCCCTCCAGGAATTGAGTTTGACACCCCTGCTCTAGGGGACAAAAAAATACCGGCTGTAAAACCCTTTTTCTCTTTCTGCTCGGGGAACAATTTGTGAGCTTGTGTGTGCGCTATAACAGCGCACTGCATGGGTGCTTTTACGGACCAATTCATTGCAGATATGTGTGTCATACCCAGAACCTAGTCCGGCCATGGGGAGACTTTTTCCCCGCTCTCTTGCAAAGCAGATCAGGAGGACGCCGGCAGCGGAGGAACTAGCACTACTCTGGGCCGGGGTCCCTGCCTCCTGGGAAAAGGGAAGCGTCTAGTCGATGAACTAGAGCGGCTATCCTCGACTTCCGCTTCGTCTGCCTCGATTGCCTGGACGGCGGCAGCGCGAGCATCTCCTTCGGCTTTGACAGGAGCCCCGGCCATTGGTTGGCCCAGCATGGCAACCGGTTGGTTTAAAAAGTTACCACTGCACAACCAGCTGTGCAGTTTCACTGCGTGATTAAAAAAGGCTTCAGGTAGGGGGAAGTGAAAACCATTTCAGGTAACTACCTCTTGAAGCTCATCGAGAGAATGCCAAGAGTGTGCAAAGCAGTAATCAGAGCAAAGGGTGGCTATTTTGAAGAAGCTAGAATATAAAAGATGTTTTCAGATGTTTTCAGTTCTCTAGATCTGTCAGGTTTCAGAGTTTCAGCTCCCTCCAATGATTTTCAATTGGATTTAGGGCTGGAGACAGGCTATGCCACTCCAAAATCTTAATATGCTTCTTACAGAGCCACTTCCTTGGTTTTCTTGGCTGTGTGCTCTGGGCCATTGTCATGATGGAAGATTCAGCCAAGACCAATCTTTAATGCTCTGACTGAGAGGAGGTGGTTTTTGCCCAATATGTCACAATACATGGCCCCGTTCATACTCTCCTTAATACAGTGCAGTTGTCCTGTCCCCTGTCCTGTCATCATCATCCAGATGGTCTCTGTAAAACTTCAGACGGGCCTGGAAATAGGCTTCAGCAGGGGAACCTTCCGTCCGATTTTAAACCATGACGTCTTATAGTGTATAGTTGATAGTTGCCTTGGATACCATTGTCCCAGCTCTCATTGCATTGCCAATGGCATTGATCAGCTCCTCCTTTGTAGTTCTGGGCTGATTCTTCACCATTCTTAGCATCATTGATACTCCACGAGGAGAGATCTTCTGTGGGGCCCCAGTCCGAGGGACATTGACAATCATCATTAGCCTCTTCCATTTTCTGACAATTGCTCCAATAGTTGTTATTTTTTCACCAAGCTGCTTGGCAATAGCCCCGTAGCCCTTTCCAGCTTGCTCTTTGGTTTTGCCCATGTTGCTACTTAGACTTTGACTGATTGTGGGGTGCACAGGTGTCTTTATGACGGCTAATGACCTCAAACAGTTGCTACTTAATTTAGAATCATGAGTAGAGTGTAGCTGGACTATTTGAAAGCAAAATAACGGTCTTTGAGGGTCAGAAATCTGGCAAATAAGCAAGTGATCAATTACTTATTTGACACAGTAATTCACAAATAAATTGTAAAAAAAAAAAAAAATCAAAGAATGTGATTTCTGGATTTTTCTTTTTAGATTCTGTCTCTCATAGTGGAAATGCACCTATGCTGAAAATTGTAGCCCCCTCCATGATTTCTAAGTAAGAGAACTTGCAAAATCACAGGGTGATCAAATACTTTTTGACCTCACTTTATATATATATATATATATATATATATATGTTTTTTTTATGACCACAATTTCTACTTCTCTTGATTAATTAAAAATATTTTACACAATATTAGTCCACTGGTTATTTATCCTGATTTATATTTATTTTTATTTTTGATATTCCGGTTATGTTGCATTTTAAACAAATTTTTGGGGGATCTACTTGTGATTTCATTCCAGTTAAAATTGTGATTATGATTTCAAAAACAAACAAAACAACAACAGACATCCTGTAAAGAACACCAGGTTTGTTGTGCTCTAAATAGTACAAAAAGTGTTGTGAACGAGGAGAAAAAACTGGCTCACATTGTATGATTTGGAGTGTCTCTGTTTCCACTGAACCAGGATAAGTTGGGCAATGACGAGTGTGACAATGAGAATGAGAACCATCTCTGCATGCATGGCTTCATGCCCTTTGTGTTTGGCATGCATTTTAGCATGTTCCAACCTGCAAAACATAAAAAAAAAAAAAAAGTATAGTATAGTATATATGCAAGCATAGTATATTTGCACAACATTTACTTTTAATGATCCTACAGGTTTGATTAAACAATCAAAATATTAGAAGCACGTTATACTGGAAGACAAAAAACACTAAACTCGGTTAAGGAGTTATGCAACTGAAAAACATTACGTAGCAAAAAAAGACATAGAGAAACTACATTGCGCATAAGAAACAACAACAACAACAATAATAATAATTATAATAATAATAATACATACATTGACTACAACATAATAAGTGGTTAATGAGTCAATGATTCTCCCATGATTTTGATGACAGCAGCCTTGGCCATTACGTTTTGCACATGCTATGCCTAATTCCTGGCAAAGAACACCTTGAAACGATTTATTCATCAGCATAATGATTCAACTGGATAAAGTGATGTATTTGCTGTGCTGCTGTTTAATGCGTGATGTTTTTTTTGTATTATTAGGGGTCCCTATTGTGTGTATGCTGATTTTTAAGTACGTTACAAGACAATACGTTACAATAAACTGCAACATAAAAGAGACCAAGTCAAATATTTCAAAGAATTAACCAATTTCTTTTCAAAATATATAAATAAAATCATTAAACAAACAAAACCAAAATAATGTCTAGGGAAAACAAACGTGTGTGGGTATTAGGTAAAGGGAAAATATTAATAAAGACAGCACAAAAAAACAAACGAACCACGTGAATCCTTTTGTATCCTTTTCTCATCTCCAACAAGGCTGATTAGGAATTAATGTCACCTGTTGCCCAGCCAGCACTCGCACTATGCAGCAAAGCCAGGAGGGGGCAGCCGGAGGCTGTAACAGTGGACAGTTGATGAGTTACCACTAGTACATTGGTATTACAGTGGTGCACCAACTCCAACTCGAGATCGAATTCAACCCACTTTACATATCCATAAACCTACCTGTTTCCACCCCCTGAATCCCATTTCCATCTATCTAACCGCTCTGGATCACATTATTCCAATTACTGATACATATTGTTGTTACAAAATTTCTATAATTCCTGTCACACGAGTAAATAGTGAAGTGAAGAAAGTGTTGTTACCAAAGTCCTGTTACAGATTTGTACTGACACATACCATTGCTCCTGTCTCCCATTCTGCTGAGAAGTTGTCTGTAACGCCATGTAGCTTTGATTTTCTGTTTATCACTCTCTGTTGTTTAGATTGATTATATACAACTCAACTTCCTCCATATTGCTTATATTATATATCAAACCTATCTGACTAATTTGATTGATGATCATTCGCTATAAAATTGCAATTGGGACGTGTTAGCATTCATTAGCCGGTTAGTTTATCCTTTTTTTTCTTGCTCCTTTCACTTCTTGTTTCACTCCGTTTCATTTCGGAGGGCTGTAGTTTCGGCTTTGGATGTGTCTAGTTCAGCTCATGTACATTGTTCAGTTCCGGCATTAGAGCCCAAGCAACAGGGCAACTTGTTGACTATGAGACGGCATAGTCGTGGGACAAAACATCTAAAATAATGTTATAGAAGTGTGTAAACTTGCAAGTTCGATGTCAGACACTGCAATATGCTCTGGTCCCCTCCCTACTTACCAGGGTAACTAGATGCATAGCAGACTTCTGTCATTAAATGGCCGAATGTCTAAGCGGTGCCCACAGAATAACATGGGTTAATAGACAATTGGACGAGTTTTTGGGGTAGACCTGACCTGTTGAAAAGTGGTGGTCTTCATCCCTCCTGGGGTGGTGCCACTGAGGCCCAGGCAAGGAAGCAGACAGACTGGCTAAACCGACTGTCTGCTAGCCGCCTCATGTCACAGAAGTCAGTTAATGCTCAGCACATAGGGACTCTTTCACCTAGATATTACACTATAGAGACTCTGTCTGCTCCCCAAAATAGAAAATACAGAAAGTGTCCAAACCAAATTAAGAGTAACAAATTAATTGATGTTCAAAAAATTAAAACTCAGAGAAACAACTGATAAAGCTTGGCTTACTAAATATAAGGTGTCTTTCTACTAAATCACTTTTTGTAAACGATTTGGTTAACGATCATAACTTAGATTTTCTCTGTTTGACAGAAACCTGGCTAAAACCAGATGAATACATTAGTATAAAAGTCTGGTTCCTTGCCGCTGTCACCTCTGGCTTGCTTAGTTGGGGACACTTAATTTTGATTACATAGATACAATTTAAAATGAGCTGATCTAGACAATGACATATCTCCATTCAATAATAATAACACTGTTAGCACTGTTTAACACTGTTAAAAAAATGAGTCTTTAATCTTGTCATTATACATGACTATCACTATATTCCCCAATTTGATACTGTTCAGTGCTTTGACGCAGTTTGTAATAATAAATAAAGGTGATTGATTGATTGACTGGTTTGTTATTAGGGATGGCACAGTTCATGAAAAAACCGTTCGGTTCGCTTGTCTCGGTTCGGTGCATGCATGCGTCCCACGGTTTGGCGGTTCATGACATACGCAATGTAGCCTCGTGCCCCCGTATGTGACGTCAGTGTGTTTCCCTTTCGCGCAAAAGAATTGAGGTGTCTACGGGGTGGAGTGAGTGCTGCAGGTCATAATACTGTATGTGTAGAAATGGCAAGTGGGACAGAAAAGTAAGGCTGCCCGGAGTTGGAGGATGCGCCAATAGACATCACTACGTGGAGCTGGCATCGCGATCCTCTGACTCGCCACAGCAACCAGCAACCAGCTCGCGAAAAACACACTTAATCTATGGCGGCAAATCTATGCCTTTAATAAGCGAGCATACCACTGATGCTGGCGAGTGCGGGAAATCATTTTTGCGAGAGGAAAACAGACGTACATGCGAAGAAGCGGGGCCACGAGCTCATTTCAAACCCTCGCTCGCGTTTGATGTGTCATCCGCGCGCAATTTAAGCACTCGCAAGCCATCATTCCTGCACTCATTTTCCTCACCTGCTCGCGCGAACACTGTTATTTTTGTCAGTTGTGGGGCGGGCGGGCTTTAATTTACATTAATGTAGATGGCAATACACATTCTCTTTTTTTGACAGATAAATGAAAAGCATGTTGAAATCATCATGTCTTTCCTCTTGCTGTATCAAAATCTCACCTAGCTGTCCTCAAACATGGTCCCAATAATGTGCTTTAAGTCAAGTCAACGCATGATTACATGATATAACTTTTTTAATACTGTATCCTAAATTGTGGACAACTAAACTATATATGATATGCTGAAGTACATTTCTGGAGTGTTGAAGATTAAAAGAAAAAATAACAAGAACCGTGCCGAACCAAAAACCATGACCCTAAAACCGTGAACCGAACCAAACCGTGGGTTTTGTGAACCGTGCCCCCCTAGATGTTACATGTCTGCAGTTACAAAAGTATTACAGCTGTAGATACTATGTTGTTACATACTACGTACAAATATAGTTACTATGTTAGTACAAAGGTGCAAAGGGTGCTTGAATTCCATGAAAAAAGCTTGAATTTATACATTTCAATTTGAACTTCTGTAACGAACGAGACAGGGGTGTGCAGATCCAGCTGCAAAGCTTTATTAAGGGACATGGTCATATGCCAGAACTAGGAACATGGGAGGAATGCTTTGTATGACGCAAACTCAATAATCGACAGCTCCTTAGCAGACAGGTTGTAAAGGCAAGACAAGAGTTAACACGGGTGAGGAGCTGGTCAATCACCATGGTCTCAGGAAATAAGTAACTGTAGAAACATGACCAAAAATGAAAGTAAGTGTCAGCCGCCTTACGGCAGAATCAAATGTGTATTTGCGTTGCGTTCAACATTGCAAAACACAGACATATATGTTGATTTCTATAGGTTAACACAATAAGAATCGAATCGGATAGAATCCACTAACCACTCAGAACACGAGTGTTGTTTGGTCCGGACTTCTGAAAAGCTTGCAAATCCTCTCATTATAGTGAACAAAGGTAATGTCAATAAGACATTAGCCTAACTGTGCCATGTAGACAGATTCACTGAATTTTCTGAGATCGCAATACAACGAGAACCAGCTTTTCTGTGATTAAGGAAGCGCTCTTTTCACGCTAGTAGTTATTTCCTATGCTTTATCGCAAGTTATAATTTATGACTGTAATTTATGGCCTAATATATGGTCTAATAAATAAGCTGTGTACACAATGATTGACAGTTTGACAGATGTCAGATG
>JAUMHQ010000085.1:8995635-9006359 GCA_032361165.1 Enteromius paludinosus
TAGGGTGCATTGAATAACATTATGTGACCACAGAGAAGCAGATAATATGACACACTGACGTAATGCATATGCAAATTTATATATGACGGCATCTAGCAATCTAAAGAGGGTTTTAAATCGGATGTGTGGAAGGTTCAATATTTTTTCTTATTAAAATTGAAGTTCCTGTTTCAAAGTTTACAGATAGATGGCTAATGTGTGTGCTATTGATATGTTCAGTGTTCATGGAAACACTTCTGCCACTTTTTTTTGAACCTCTTAATTAGTTTTGTTTTTTATGTAAATTATTCAATAAATACCGAACCGTGCCATTCATACCGAGGTATTACCGTACCGTGAAATTTTGATACCGTTACATCCCTACTTACAAAGCAGTCTTTTGAGGTAGGAGTGATAGTTCTACCATACTTGTAGCAAGGTGCTGAATTTACAGGTTTATCTACATGGAGTTTACACAAGACTAGATAATGATCTGAGATATCATCGCTTTGCTGCAGGATCTCAACACCATTAACATGAATTCCATGTGACAGAACAATATGACTTGTAAATACAGTGGATAACTGTACGTATCCATTTATTCTATTTATCAAACTCACATACTCCTTTCTTTGGAAATAATACAGTATCAATCCATTTCTATCACATGCATTATACGCATACAGTATACCCTAGCCTAGCATACATATACGTATTTTGTGCTTTATAAGTGTACTTCTAACTGACTACAAAATTTATTTTTAAAAAGCAAAAGGTGCTGCAATCAGTATACATTTTATGATTGTATGGAAAACATCACCTTTGACATTTTAACAATTATACCTTGTGTTACACAGGAAAAACCATACCACAATATAGAAGTAAAATAATTAAAAAAAAAAAAAAGAAAAAGGGAGAAAACAGACAAACAAGCAGCAGCCATTGTAACGGAGTAACCCTTTCAGTCAAAACACTTCGATAGTACATATGGGAACTCACCAGAAAAACCCATTGCCTTTGAGCTTTAAACAAAAGGCCAATGAATATTGGCGTGCATTTGATTGCGCTCAGGTGCACTTTATCACTGCGCGAGTATAAGAGGGTACGAGCGGAATACACATGCAGATTTCGCTGTAGAGCCGAGCCGGCGTTCTGAGCTTCTACAGGAGACCCTCTGAGAGTTCTGGAGAACGATCGAGGAAGAGTCCTGATTTCAAGAGTTCCTGCTTTCCTGCTCTCTCGTCTGACATCGTTTTATCTGGGCGGCTGTCAGCGGATCCTGCGGGCTGGTAGCCTTTTTAAAGGCTGGATGTGCTAGTCATCTTGCAAACCTAGCAAGCAAAGACCTTTTTGAGTGCACAGAGTTGCTGCGATTGGTCTTCCCTGGGTAACCTGGAGAAAGAGAGAATTTTTCCCATGGTTGGTGAGGCGTTCTCCGGAATGTCAAGCTGATCGTGGGTTTCTGGGTGCGGGAGTTTCCTCACCTCTTCGGATGGGCATGATCGTTGCCTTGCGTGTCTGGGCCGAGGACACGCTGAGGCAGCTTTTGTGAATGGTCAATGCGCTCATTGCGAGTGTATTACCATGGCTACGTTGAGGTCCCGCCTCTCGCCCGCGAGACAGCGAGGCGCCTGGGGCACCTCCAGGTGTCTGTGCAGAATGTTCCATCTGGTGTGACAGCCGCGCGGACTTCTGCCACACCACGTAGTCCCGTGGTCCTCCTGGAAGAGACTGCTCCCCCAGTAACAGTGCTAAGTGTGTTCTTCAGAGCGCCCCGAGAGGATGAGAAGTCTTCGGCAGCATCAGAGGGTGAGGCTGAAGCCGCCTCGGGAGGGCACCGCGCTGCCTGCCCCGCCCACAGTGGATACCGAACTGTCTGCTCTGCTCCCCGCGCCGCGGTAGGAATCATTTTGGAGGTGCCGCGTGCATCTTCAGCCGACCCTTCGCGGCTGGATGACTGGTTTCTGGGGGTTAGAGATGCGGCTCCGCCGCGCTCTCTCCCAGTGCCATTCTTCCCGGAGGTGCACGAAGAGCTTTCCAGATCGTGGCCAGCCCCTTACTCGTCACGCCTGAGCCAAGGCTCTTCACCCCTTCGCCACTCTCGATGGGGGTGCAGCCAGGGGTATGCGGCGATCCCTCAGATGGAGTGAACTGTTGCCGTGCACTTATGCCCACGCGATGCCTCAGCCTGTGATGAGCATCCACATCTCCGATGCATGTAGGCTATTGTCTCCTGCCTTGGTCGGTCGGTCAGTCGTTCGGCCAGCCCGTCCCCGGGGGCACAATCTCCATCTGCTCGTCGCCGAGGGCGCTCCCCCGGTCCTGCTCCAACCCCCACCCAACCGGCGACCCATCGTCGAGCTGCTCAGGGACCACCTTTAACACCAGGAGGGGCGGGAAGCGTTCCTGAGACAGGCAGCCCGGAGGTGATGAAGACTGCTCTTCGGCTGACGTCGTTGACATCTCTGTCCACACTTCTGGAGGAGGACCAGGGGCTTCTGTGTACACGGAGAGAGCAAGTCTTGTCATCACCTCCGGGCCCAGTGCCCGTAGGTCCCCATCTAACACAAACTTTTGTCTTCTCAGATGTTGACCCGGGACACTGTGTCACCAGCGCAGGATTCAGGGAGACAGGTAAGCGCTACTCAACGCAGCCAGACAAACAGTCCCTGTCCTGCTATGGGCTGCCCCACTGCTGGTACGGCGGTCAACGTTCCCTTGATACCCCAACGACACAACTCGGAGCGTGGATAGCCCTCCCTTCCTGCCGTAAATCACAACTCGCCCGCCATCTGTTCCTGTGGAGTCACAAGCGGCTGAAATCACTGCGCGCTATTCATGTTCCAGGGTTACTCAACCATGCAGCCGATCAGCTCTCACGGCAGTCCACCCACCCTGGAGAAGGGCGGCTCCACCCCCAGGTAGTCCAGCTGATTTGGAGTCACTTCGGGGAAGCCAAGATCGTTCTCTTCACTTACCCCGATTCGACCTATTGCCCGCTGTTTTATTCCCTCCACGAGTCCCCCAAGGTGCTCGGCAGGGATGCACTGGCATGCAGCTGGCCTTCGGGGCTCAAGTACGCCTTTACCCCAGTGGGCCTCCTTGCACAGACCCTGTGCAAGATCAGGGAGGACGAGGAACAAGTCTTGCTGGTAGCGCCTCACTGGCCCTTGCGGACTTGGTTTGCAGATCTCTCGTTCCTCGCGGCAGCCCCTCCCTGGAAAATCCTCTGGAGGAAGGACCTTCTTTCTCAGGGGTTGGGCACCAGAGGTGGGGTCTGTTCGTCGAATGGTGTTCCTCCCGCAGAGAGGACCCACAGAGATGCACGATCGCAGTTGTGCTTTCCTTCCTGCAAGAGAAGTTGGAGCGCAGGCTGTCCCCTTCAACTATTAAAGTGTATGTCGCTGCCATAGCTTCATATCACAACACAGTGGAGGGTGCGTCCCTCGGGAAGCACCAACTAATTGTCCAATTCCTCAGAGGTGCGCGTCGGGTGAATCCTCAGAGACCACACCTCCTGCCCTCTTGGGACCTAGCCGTCGCCTTAAATGGCCTGCAGTTAGCTCCCTCTGAGCCTCTTCAGTCTAAGTATATTAAATATCTAAAACTGAAGACAGTGCTTCTCATTGCGCTTGCCTCCATTAAGAGGGTGGGGGCTCTACAAGCCTTCTGTCGACGAAGAGTGCAGTTCTGCCCGGCTGATTCT
Source organism: Enteromius paludinosus (assembly GCA_032361165.1). Classification (NCBI taxonomy): domain Eukaryota; kingdom Metazoa; phylum Chordata; class Actinopteri; order Cypriniformes; family Cyprinidae; genus Enteromius; species Enteromius paludinosus. Next base: position 8,999,321 of record JAUMHQ010000085.1, read on the forward strand.
CACGTCATCCTGAGACCAAATTTTCCACCACGCCTTTCCGAGATCAGGTGGTGAACCTGCAGACACTGCCCCGGGAGGAGGCAGACCCAGCCTTCGAGTTATTGTGTCCTGTGCGCGCGCTGCGCCTCTACACTGACCGTACTCAGAGCTTCAGACGCTCTCAGCAGCTCTTTATATGCTTCAGTGGACAGCAGAAAGGTAATGCTGTCACCAAACAGAGGTTGGCTCACTGGGTGGTAGAAGCAATCTCCCTGACTTATTTATACCAGGGAGAGCCTTGCCCCTTATTACGGAGAGCTCGCTCAGCAAGGAGTGTCGCCTCGTCCTATGTGCTGGCTCATGGCGCCTCTTTAGCAGATATCTGTAGAGCTGCAGGCTGGGTGACACCCAACACCTTCACCAGGTTTTAAAACCTCCGCGCAGAGGTCGTGTCTTCTCGAGTCCTTGATCAGGACAGCAGGTGAGCGAGAGGACCGGCTGGTGCCAGCTTACTGCGCCGCTCACGCGGGACCAGTGCTTAAAATTCTCAGTGTTCCCTTAAGTGTGCGTAACCAGAGTCCTCCCTGCCCTGCAGTCGGACTTGAGTGGAGTAGCTCCAGCTGTGCTTCCTCAGGGTCTCCTTCACCCAGAGGTGTGGCAACAAATCTCAATGTTTCACAGTCAGCCAGAAGGCTGTGTTTCCCTTCAATTATATCCATATTCATCTCGATATATTGTATTTTCTTATTCCACATGCGAGAACTGTGTTAAAGTATGTCCTCCGCCCTCAACCACCTGCTTCAGCACCGCTAAAAGCAACTCTGTCTGCCCCCCTTCTTGGGCCACAGAGGTTTGGGAAGGTTACGTGCAGATCCTCCACTGAAACTTGAAAAGTATCTCGCCTGTCGGCGTGGGGTATCCTCGTAACATGGCCTTAAGAGTCGTGGCCTGTCCCATGGGTGTTCCCATATGTAATGTCGAAGTGATTCGACACTTTCACTTTACACTTTCCCCTGCCACGACTCTTGGGTCGCGCTGACGCCGGCTCGGCTCTTCAGCGAAAACCAGCAAGTGCATTCCGCTCGTGCCCTCTTATACTCAAGCAGTGATAAGGTGCACCTGAGCACAATCAAATGCAAGCCAATATTCATTGGCCTTTTGTTTAAAGCTCAAAGGCAATCGGTCTCTCTGTCGAGTTTCCATATGTAACGTCTCCGTTCCCTACTTCAGGGAACGTGGATTACGTTCGTAACCTAGACATTTTAGTTCGCGAAATTAGAAAGTAAAGATTCTTAAGTGTTTGGTGTAGATTAATAACTGAAACATGCAATACAAATAATCTTTCGTGTGGCACTGACAGCATCAGATCCAGTGAGCTACACTGTAGCTGCTACAGTAATTTCACTAGCTTGGACAAACAGCCACAAAATGGAATAAATAAAGAATTTAAAACATTTACCTTAGCTTTACTCCATAAGACACTCCCTGAATCTGTCACTTGCAGAATAGGAGAAAAATTATAAATTGATTTCATTCAGAAAAACATCACAATATCTTGATATGCTTGCCTAAAAGCTTTTTTTACTTATTTTTTAATTGCTGATTGCAATAAAACAGATTTCAAGCAGCCTTAAAATCCTCTTGTCCCATTTAGCTGTGGCTTCCTAACAAGGAATGAGAGTGAGCCATTTGAAAATCTTGGCGGGAGAAAAGTTATGTGTGGAATTCAAAGTGGGGTGGGGATGAATGGGGTCCCTCAGATAAGGAGGAAAGGCTAGAAGTAGGGCCAGGATTAGATTAAAAAATTAATCCAATTAATTAGAGGCTTTGTAATTAATCGAAATGAATCGCATTTTAATTGCATATAAATATTTGACCTGAGAACAGTGAGAAGTTTTTTTCATGTGGATTTTTAGTATACCATTTGCAAAAATAAGTGCGATTTTAAAATGCGTAAAAAAAAAAAAAAATTGTATGCATTATTTGTGTAATTAATCTAAATTAATGCGTTCCCAGGGTAAAGTCCCGGCCCTAGCTAGAAGATAATTATTAACAGTAACAAAGCATAATAAAAATGTCTCATCTAAGAGAACAAAACGGAGAACACAAACTCCTTTAGCTGCAGTAAAGAACATCATCTTATTAATCAGTTTTAGGAAGTGCAACATATAGGCTTTTTAAGGAGGGTTCAGTACAGAGCAGCAGCTGAATAGTCATCCGTTAGTGGGAGGGTGAAGAAAAAAAAAAAAAAAAAGAGGCCCACACTCCTAATGGCCAAATGTCATGAGCAGGAACTACAACCATATTATGCCTGAGCAAGCACAACATTACACCCCATCATCAAATGAAAGAAATTAAGCTTATAAAACGTAAAAATTAAAACAAACAAGAAGAAGAAAAACAGAAGAAATTAGTTTCTCTTTCTGTACAGAATAAGAATTTAATTGGGCTTCTGTTGTACTCACCGATCATCTTTTCCAATTGCATCATCAAAGGCTTGAGAGAGACGCTTTAGCCTCCGGAGGCCTTTGGATACACAATCCAGATCCTCATCCAACTGCCTGTCACAGGATAGACAGGGCCATTATGTGATATTATGATTATGTGTTTTGTCTTCATATCTGCAGCACAGTCATCCCTAATGTTTTGGTGAAGTTAAGGTTATCTGTATGCTAATTTACTTTGAAGACGGATAATTTAAAATCTACAGTCATGGGATATGCTCGCATTTCATTCCAAACATACTACTTATACCAAATATTACACAGTATAGGGAAGGATAGGCAGCAATATTAAAATTCTATTAGTCAAATATTTATTTAAGTTAGTGTTTGATAATATCCAGCTTGGAGTCATTAGTTATCTAAAATAAACTTTTTCATTATTTCAAATAAACGTTAAATGAAACTAAATATGTAAAATATGTTTTTATTTTAACTAGTTAACTTAGCTTAACTTTATGTATGAAGATTAGGAATGCTCATTTTCACAGTTTAACCATTAACTGACTGATTTGAAATTTGACCGATTCATTAAATGACCTTTTAAACAGTTTAACTGATTGTATTAATTTATTTATTTCAGTATTTTACCTACTCATAGCCTATATAAAATTGTGTTGACGTGAAACATTTTTAAAAAATCTCATTTTATTGGCCACATTCACACAGCAGCAGAATACAGTTGTTGAGTAGAGGGAGTGACAACCGCATTCGCAGAACTCCCTGTGAACGGAACAGGAGAGCCTCTCTGCTGCACAAATGCACTTCTACCGGGTGTTATGTGTTTTTATGTGTGTTTTAGGTAACTTATAGTGATGGAGAAATGAGCTGCGTGTCATCTGAAAGTTTTATTAGATCTCATCAATTTTCCACTGGAGACACTCTCGTCAGTTTTGTGTTCTGTGTGCATTCATACGCTCTGCATTCCGGTGTATTTTTGGTGTAAATGTCTAAACATTTGGCTTTCTGAAATATATATCTATCTTTTTTTTTAACAATTGTGGGATCCAGTATTTTACATTGTGTGCTGTTGTTATACTGCATATGTTGGCAAATACAGTCAGTCTTTTAGGTATTTCATGCATGCAGAAATTTGAATAATGTGCACAGTATACATACAATATTGCAATAACAGTTTAAGTAATATGGTATATACTTTCTCATTCTTTTCTGAAGGGGAAAAATGGATGACAAAAGACACTCAAATGTGCTCTAAAATGTGAAAGTCCGTTGCCCTAATATACTTCATGACTACTAATACTACCAAAAAAAAAAAGGTTGATCCCTTCTACACGTTCAAACTGTTCCTGTCACAAAGAAATATGTAACTACTAAGAACAAAAATGTTGTCGTCAAATGATTTCATTGGAAAATAAAATAAATTAATTAAACAGTTTAACAAGCAAAAAATGTGAAGCAAAAAAAAGCCTCACCTCCTGCTGTTCATTGTGTTGGGTGATGCAAAAGGGCTTCTGAGTGCAGCCATTCGCACCAGCTGCCTCCTGGTGCGCGTGGTCTTCACATTCCTAACAGCAGAGTCACTGGCTTCTGGGGTGTAGGCACTTCGAGGAGTCCGCTTGTTGATTGACCTTGGAGTTCGCCTTGGGGTTATGGTAGTACGAGCAGCAGATCGTTTTGGGGTTTGCGATGTTCCAATGCAATCACAATCCTCACCATCTGATGTCCTACCAGGTGTCATGACCAGACACTCCTGACGTGACTGTCTGCTTCTTTGAAACCTCTGATTAGATGATAAACATATTTGAAACAACCGTCTTACACAAATGACTACAACAAATGATTGAATAAATTTAAAGAAAACAAAGCACACCTGATAGACGCTTCCAATGGAGTTTTTGGCACTGCGGGTCATTTTGTGGACAGCACTAGTCTTTTGGTTCATCTGTAATGATGACTCCCATGTGGGGGTCTCAGAAATGTTCACGTTGGATTGCACTGGTTTTAAGGGCAGCCGCTTGCGCAGAGACATTCGCAGTGAGTTCAGCGAGCTGAGGGAGTGCATTTTCTTAAACTGCTTCGCCGCTTCGGGCGAACTGTCAGGTTCCGACTCATCGAGGACTGTATGTGACCTCCAAACCCCGCTTACAATTGTGGACGTCATAATGAGATCTTAGAGAAATGATAATTGCCCGTTTACAAAAATAAATGAATTAAAATAAATAACACAGTTAAAAATTATATAAAACTCTACATTTGTAATTTTATTTATATATATATATATTATATATATTATATATAGGGGTGAACAATCCTGCTCCTGGCGATCGACTGTCCTGCAAAGTTTACCTCCAACTCTAATCAAACACACATAATTTTCAAGCGATCCTAAAACACGTAATTCGTTGCTTCAGGTGAGTTAGTTTAGAGTTGGAGCTAAACCTTGCAGGACAGTCGATCGCCAGGAGCAAGGTTAAGAGCATAGCACAGCACAACGATCATTTGAAAATCCAGCTCTTTAGCACAGAACCGTGCAAAAAACCCACAAACACGTCTATGACGTAACATTAGATTTGAATTACTATTACATTTCATCGACTTTACAATCCAAACTTACCGTTGTTTTTCCACACCGTAGAGTTTGAAATCGGACTATCCCTTGCTTTGTTTCTTGTGGCTGTTTGAATTCAGCCCGCTCCCTGTGGAAGAGAAACTGTATCCCGTTTCCCCACACTGATTGGCTGAACGTGCCGTTGCGTCGCATTCGAAATGTGACGTAACGCGCGGTTCTTTGTTTCGAAACGAATGTATTGTTGTAAGAAATAAAAAAGAAGGCATAGTTGTGATAAACTCTGTTTATAGAGCCAGTGTTGCCAAGTTTGGGATACTTTAACATTCTTCCCGTAGGATGTTTTTCATGCCCTGAAGGGACCCCAATAACGGGATATTAGCCCCTGGAATGCGACTTTTATCGGAGGAACCCGGCCAAAAACGTGAACGCCCACCGAAACGCAGGCATAATATTGTGTAATATTGTTCCTGTGAAAAACTGTTTCTTTTAGTCATAAGTTTTTCTGTTGGGGGCGTATCCTCACGTAATGATTAGCATTATCTCCAACAGTAGCAAAACAATGCATATTTGTGTAATGATAAATAGTCAAAAAACATTTTTTGTTTGATTACAGGCACACAGCAAAGGTATCAATAAGATAACCTGTTTTACCTAATAGAGTTTTTACTCTTTGTTATTTAGCTTTTTGTATATTCCATTTTTGGGGTTTTATTTTTGAAAATTTGATTAGCATTGCTGTCATTGGTGACTAGTTTAGTTTGTATACAATGCCTGAAACAAATCTCTACAAATATACTTGTGACCTATAAAGTTGGTGTGAGCATCTTGTGTCATTCTCTTTTATTGATCATTATTTTAAATAACCATTTTTTTTACCAGCCTTCATAGCCCCATAAATATCATTTTGTAATTATTCTGAATATCAGCTAGAATAACAATCAATGTCACAGATCTATATTTAAGCTTTTTGTTTTATTACTTTTTTTAAACATTAATCTTTTCACAATAGCCTGTTTTGGAATCACCAATCTCCAAGTACTAATAGATTATAATATACTGAAGGTAGCAGTCCACCCAAAAATCATCATCATTTACCTGTTTGAAAGCAAAAAATAATAATAATAAAGTAAAATAATATTTAAACAAAAAACTGGAGTCATACAACATGAGAGGGAGTATTTTGTTTTATTAAAATCAAGCATCTCTTTAATGGATTACAATACACGGATACGGGTTAACAGATTACCATACATATTATAATAGTAAACATCATATATAGGAATACATTGTTTCTGTTCAACCATACGTTAGACTGAAAAACATCCTCGCCATATCATGTTTAAGAATAGTGTGTGCAAAACATCCAAAATTAATCAACGTGTTAATAATGTTTAACATCTGAACATTTTAATCAAAAATATTTTTCACATTTTAAAACTATTTCACACAATGAAACCCAAAATGTTTTGTTCTCATGTTGTTCTCATGTTTCCCTTCTGAGATGAATATCCTCTGAGATTAATTAAAGTTTATATATTTAAATCATTTAAAAAGACACTTTAATTGTTCACAGATCTTCACAGATGATGGGTTATAGACAAACAGGTTAACAAACAAGGTTATTTTTAGTTGGCCTAAGGGTTGTTTGTCCAGTTACAATGATCACCTACTGTACCTGTGACTTCAGCTCTCTCATCCAATCTGAAACAGACAGTGACTTTACATGATGATGAATACAAATATCACAAAAGCAAATCAAAGATATATTATAACTTCGGTGATGATGATCATGATGTAATTTTCTTGAAGTAGCTGACCCATGTCCAAGAAGACTGCATCAGAACAATGCCCAGTATTAGCCTATATAGTCAATTACAAATTATCATTATTACCATATTACAGTTTTTGCCTATTGCTTACACACTAAAAGTGAATGCTTACACCAAAGCCTCACCTAAACTTCTTGTATCTTATCTTAAACACAGTGTAACCATAGCTTAAACACATTTTCAACTTTGCACTTTGTTTA
>JAUMHQ010000085.1:9016216-9028524 GCA_032361165.1 Enteromius paludinosus
TCCATTAAAAATTGTATTTTTTTGTAAAATTACATTGAATCCAATTAGGGTCAATTTGACCCAGTCCATACAGGAGGGAAACTGATTTCGAACAGAAAAAATGTCACTCTTTGTGTGATATTGAATGATATATATATATATATAAATAAGTGTATGATATGTATTGATATATATATTATTCTAATATGGTTCTAAGCTATTATATTTATTATAAAATATAATATATTTATTGTTTATGTAAATATTTTATCATCTCACAAAGATGTGCAATTTCTATAATGTATTTTTCTAATAAAAAAACATATATGACTTATTATTTAATTAACATCAAACAAACAATTCAATTCTTATTCTTAAGGATTAAAGATTAAACGGGGGGAAAAAAATATTGCACAACGACACGTTAGGTGGCAATATACACTAAGTATGTAACCTTTGAACAAAAGAAAAAGAAGAAGATAGAAACAGCATGGCACTCTTTTTGTCGGTTTCCATAGAGACCCGTCGATTCGTTTAGAATGTTGAGAATGTCCTGCGTGTTAACCAACTTACTCCCGGATTCGTTTTTGGAACTAGCCTACCTCAAGTAAGAAAGATTTGGGTTGATCAACCGAGAGATCAGGGTTTAGCTGAAGGTAAATTAACCTTGCTTTCTTGAGCACCCCCCAGAAATACCCATGTTTGTTATGAATAATCTAACTAGGAGTCTTTTAAATTGTATAATATGCCCAAAACTGCTGTGATTGATTTTTTTTTTTTGGACATTCTAAATCAGGGTTCCACAAATCTTGCCCTTGAAGGGCATTTTTTATTTGTCCTACCATTAAACTTTATTTGCAATGTACAAAGCAAACAGTAAAAAATTGCCTACCACATATCGCTTGTTATATAAGTGAATGGTTAAAGGTTAATGACTTATAGGTACATTTAAGAGGCCAATTTATACAATAAAAATCTTGCCCTGGAGAATGTAAAATATCCTGCAATTCACTTTAATGAAATTATTTTACTGTGTCTCTAACAAACGCAGCCATCAATCTAGGAAATGTCTTTGCAGACTCAGAGACAAAGTATAATGTCTTTTTAGTGCAATTGCTCAATAATTTTGTAATCTGAGAGGAACTACAAAATGAAATCAGCAACAAAAAAAGTCACGTTTTTTCATCATGTTTGTTTAACAGACGTCTTTTCACATTCTAATTTAAAAATTACAAAACAAAGAGGCTAAACAGGAATGAAAGGAGATTTTTGTTTTTAAATTACTTAATTATATATAAGAGTGGTGTTCCATTTGCCAGTCAAGTAATGGCTATTTGCGGTCCAGTTTGATCTTCTGCATGTCTGATCTTCTCCATGCTGTGCTTTGAATTCTTGAAAATTACAATTCCATGCGGAGATATTTAATTTGGCTTAATGCACTGTAGGACACCAAAAAGACAAAACCTTTTTAAATGTTTCTAACATTAAAAATAAATCAATAAAAACAAAATGCTATATATATATATATATATATATATATATTACAATAGGCTACTTTTATTTTAAACATGCCCACTGCCTTTATTTTTACTCATAATGTTAATCATAAATGAAGCTTACTTACCTTTATAATTTTATTCCTCCTAGAAATAAGAGCGAATACAATTGTGCATACAACCACCACCACTCCAGCAATTGTGGGTCCTAAAGGGAACCCTACCACTTTATCTAAGAGAGAAGAACATCAAATATACATTTCAAAAATTAAGCATAATTAAACATAAATTATAAATGTTATTATAAATTATAAATATAAACAGAGTACAAAAAGTTCAAGTTCAAATAAGTATAAAACAGGACCACAAACCTTCAACCGTAACATTAAAGGTCCTGCCCATAATTCCATAGACAGATGAATTTACTTCACAGATGTACATTCCTTGATGTGCATGACGCTTAGCTTTTGTGATTGATAACTGAGCAGTAATGCCATTATTGGTTGTCTTGTAACTGCCAGAGATCAGATCCAGTAGTTCACCATTCTTTTTCCAAGTCACAGTTACAGGTGGCTTGGCACGGACATCACAGGACAGAACAACATCACTTGTTTCTTCAACAAATACTTCCTTAGTGTCATTAAGGTCTGGGGGATCTGTAATATAATGGCATTCAAAGCTTAAAATAAAACAGTTCCTGACAATTCTGCTTTCTATTTTGTTTTGGCACCACCCAATGAGAAAAAAACAGCTATTTTTCACCAGCCGCTCGCTTAGTGCAGCAGCATATACATTGTAAGTGTTTTTATTTAGATCCATTCTAAAAAAAAATTGAGGAATATTTGAGGTTCCACTCCAATGCCCATTTTAAATTGTATAGTCAGTTTAAAATGCTTACATTAATAACTAATTTAAAGCATTTTTATTGCTTAAAATGTAAAACTGTTTAGGGTTTGAGGCCCATTGTCATTGCAATGAAACTGTAAAAATGAATATAATCTTGGATTGTACATTTAACGAAAATAGATTCCTTATGGAGTTCATTCTGAAACTACTGAACTGAAAAGAAATGGAACCCTAACCTGCCAACTGACCTTTCAAGATGTTTTTGTTTACTTATGTCTGAATACCAAGTATTCTAAACATTAAACTTACACTGGACATCAAACTCGATGTAGCTGTTCACACTTGCATTACCCTTCAGCTGACAAATAAAGACTACTCCGTCGTCCTCTTTAGTCACAGTCTGTACACAAAGACTACTTGGGGACAGGCGGTTTTCTTCGGCCAGGTTCACCTGGACGTCATTGCGGAACCACTGCAATTCATTTTGGTTGGATGGGTTGATACCTTCATCAGTCATACAAGTCAGAGTGACAGTTTTCTCAACCTCTGTCCTAACAAAGTTCCCGGTGGCCAGTGGACATGACACAACGGTGACTGCTGTTTAGAGAGAATTAACTATTTGTTCAGACATAAAACTAAAACTTTTGCAGTAATGTTATTACACTGTATTTGTGCTATAATAATACTTCACAGTTCAAAACACTCTATTTTGATATACTGAACAACATTTGGTAAAATTCTTTGGAAGCATCAGGCTTTAAAACATTAAGTTATACATTACCTTTTACATGACAGACAAAGCACAGCAGGAGCAGAGAAACACTAACCGATACTTTCATCTTTGTACGTCTGCCAGATATTCTGAATAACAAAAAGACATCTAAACAAATCTGGAAAAATCTGATCTATGGAATGATTTATGGAAATGGTTTTCAACTGAATTCATATTTTGCCAGATATATTTAGAAAATAATCTTTAACTTAGTTTCAGTGGGGTCTTAAACAACATTGGATACTAATGATTTTCACTGTATACATAAAAAACTGATTTTGGACAACACGAGGGTGAGTAAATGATGGCAAGATTACATTTTTTTTCCTGGCAGTTGCAAAGTGCTTTAATCATTTGATTTTATTAACAGAATATATGAAATCTTAATTGCGTTCTCAGGAATCTAGAGCCCCTTTTACTTACCAAAGCTTTGTGCAACAGATCTCTAGAAAATGCCAAATCCAAAGATTGCGTGAAGTCTGGGGAGGGTTGTGTCTTCACACCAATGCTTTATATTATGACGCTTTCCAGCACACAACAGGAATTGGAATTACCCTCACGGTCACAGACCTTTTAGTGTTGTGCAGAAATAGGCTGAATGGCTTAAAGTGTCATCACAATCTCCCCAGAAGGAATGGGAAGCATGAAAAGAGAGAAATCCTATAAAGATAGAGTCTCATAGCAATAAATCATCTGTGATAAGAAAAATGTAAAGTTCTATAACGGATGTCAATGCCAAAAGCAGTAAATATAAAAAGATATGTCCCAACCCAAAATGAATCATACATTCCTTCAGTTTTTATATGTGATATCTGTGTTGAGTAAAGGTGCCACTTGGCAATAATGTTATGGACATGTACAGGAAATAAAGATAAAGTAATACAAATCTGATACAAATACTATTACATTCTGCACTGTATGTAATGACATATCTGTTAATGACAAGGTGGTTGAAACTGAATTGTTACAGAATTATATAACAGTTTTAATGCATGTTGCAGGTTACACCTTTTGCCCCAATTTGAAAACAAAAGTTTCATTATGTGGTTTACATAATATAATGATTGTGGGGGGGGCTATTATCCACCAGGGGGCCTAGTTTGACCACTGTAAGTTAATGATGCTACTGATCAAATTTAAAGTGTAGATAAAATGTACAGACATCACAAGTTCAGAAAGGAAGAGCAAAATCAATGTTTGCCTATTTATTTACAGACTGATGTATCCCTCTCTTTCTCTGTCATGTATACTGTACACACACACACAGACACACATACAAATAATACTAATGTCAAATGCATTCAATTATACACAATACAAGTTTTTATTAATAATACAAGTTCAGTCGAAAAAAAGAGCAATTATGCTCTTACAAGATTGTGTCCAATCAAAAAAACTTTTGATTGGAAGTTCTGACCAAGTTCTCTTCAATGATATAAAGAGCTTCTTCTAAAAAGGCAAAAACATGTGACCCTATCTGTATAATTAGTCACATGATCAGTGTCAATAATTTATATATATATATATATATATAATATGAATTGTTAAAGATAAATTAATACTATGAATATGTGATCCTATATGAATGTATACATATAATATATACATTTTTTAATAACCTGTTCTGTACAGTACCTGGTACATAATCTTTAATAATTAATTTTATCTTTAAGTCAGCGTGTTAGTTTGTTTTAAACTCTTCAAGTCTTAATTTAACTTTTACATTGTCATTTCCCAATGTATGTATTCTTTTTTTTCCCTTATCATATAAAACTGTACTTGATGTTTAAACAGCAGCAGAATGAATTGTAGAGATGTTCAGTAAAACAACCTCAAAGGTTGATGAATGAGCATTCAGACGAGATAATTTGCGAACTTCATGTTAATGTTCATAATATACACAATGTACTGTAGGCTATGCTTTTGTGCATACTGCATGTGGCATCCGTGTGTAAGAGAAGATCAACTGTTTTATTGCATATTAGTAACTTTCATTCCTTTTATTCCCTTCCCATCTCACCTTTCAGTCTTCAGCATTTCTTACTGCATATCAGATAAGGCACAGCTAACTTACATGACTAAAGGTTGTTTTAAACTGACAGCCATAGATATATACACACATACTGTACATTACATTACCAAAAAAAAATTATAAATAGACCTTTTTGAATATAAATATATATATACCCCCCCCCTTTTTTTTTTTACATTAGATCCTGACATTTCTTTAATTAACAGAGTATTAAATATGTTTGTACATACAATAATTTAACATTTCTTTTTCAACTTATCCTTAAAACAGTTTTATTATTCTTATTACATCATGAATCTTTATTTCAGCAGCAAAAAATTATTTAATAATATTTGAACACACTTTTCTGAATAGTTTCAAAACATCTAGTTTATTGAATAATCAACACATGCTGTGCATGATAGATGATGATTGACAGAGGTTAAGCATTACTGTTTAACCGAATAGGCAAGCTATTGGCCAAAGGTTGCATGTGATATACCAACCATGATGTGCTGGAGATCCATAGCAAACTACAAAAATGTAATGTGCCAGTATATTACAAATAATGATATACTAGGTCTGAATGATTTAGGTCAGCAAAATAAATAAGCTAAATAAGCACTTCATAACACATATGTGACCCTGGACCACAAAACCAGTGTTAAGTGTTTCTCCAAATTGAGAGTATTTTGATGTATGATTTGTTGGGATAGGACAGTATTTAGTTAAGAAATATAACCTGAGGGTCCAAAAAAATAAAAAATAAAGAAATATATATATATATATGTATATATAAATAAAGTTCTTAGCAATGCACATTAATAATCAAAAATAAAGTTTTAACATAATTAATATACTTTAATATATTTACTGTATAAAATTTACAATATATATATATATATATATATAATTATGCACAAATATACCCCAGCAGGGTTACATATTATCCTTGTGAAAACAGTCCAGAAGTGGTTTAGCAATTATATACTTTACTTAACTCCCAAGTTTGCAGGTTAAAGGCTGCTTTTTGGGATCATCTGTCCCAAAGTAAAGCTTTTTCTGCTCATTATGCTGCATTGAGAACACTGACAATTTAGAAAGCAATGCTCTAGTATGGGCTCCTCAAAGGAACAGCAATCTGTTATTTACACAGGCATTCCTGATAAGATTACTGCTGCGTTTAAGAAGTATGAAAGGCTAACCCGCCCCTTACAGCCCCCCTCAGAGCTGCTGTACTCCATACAGGGAATTATAAAGAGCTTGCTTGTGACCTGCCTTTCTTGGGCTCCCTTAGTTACTGAAGGCAACAGGTTACTTAATCAGTGTCTCAACACTATTTGATTTGATTGTTTCTGCCTCCATGGACTGATAACAAAATTTGGAGAGAAGCCGTCTCATTCCTATTGCTCCTATTATTTTCTCTGTCCTGCTCTCTCTTCATAATTTTCTTTTATTTTCTTGCACTCAACGGCTGAATGGATAAAGTTGGGATGCCTGAAGCTTGCGGGCCCCTGGCAAGCCATGAACAAATCACTGAGGCAACAGCACCTAGTTCTAAACTCTTCCGCTGCAGCTGTGTGCGTCGCTGGGTTCCTCTTGCCTACAGAGAGGAGCTCTACCACGTCCTGCGCCTGTCCGGGCCCCTGGTGAGTCCTCCCTTTGTTCCATGTCTCTCTCATGTACTCCAAAAGTGCTGCAACTCACTTTAAACTTTAATTGCAAATTTAATTTCTGTGCATAAAAACAATCCCTCCCAGTTATTAATTCTCGACAAAGAATTTTTGTAATCCTCCAATTTCATAGTTAAGTGTCTGTGTACTTCAAAACAACATAAACAAACAACAAAATAGTAATTAAAACAAAAACAAAAACAACAGCAACAACAACAAAAACAAATAAATAATTGGTAACACTTTACAATAAGGTGTCATGTATAAACTAACATAAACAAACAATGAACAATTACATTACCGTTTTTATTAATCTTTGGTAATGTTGTTAATAAAAAACTTATATATGGGACATAATAACATATGGGAACTCGCCAGAGAGATTAATTGCCTTTGAGCTTTATACAAAAGGCCAATGAATATTGATGTCCACTTGATTGCGCTGAGGTGAAACTCATCACTGTGTGAGTATAAGAGGGCTCAAGCGCAGTGCACATGCAGCTTTTCGCTTCAGAGCCTTCGCCGTTCGGAGCTGGAGTTTCTCACCTCAGTAGATGAACACGATCGCTGCCTCACGTGTCTGGGTCGAGAACATGCTGAGACAGCTTTCATGAATGGGTCATGCGTTCATTGCGAGTGGATGCCCATGGCTACGTTGAGGTCCCGCCTCTCGTTTGCGAGACGGCTCCCCTCACGTCCTTCCCGCGGCAGCTTGTTAAACCGTAATAGTTTGGGCCACCTCCAGGTGTCTGTAGAGTGTTCAGTCTGGTGTAAAAGCCCCGCGGACTTCTGCCGCAATGCGTAGTCCCATGGTGCTCCCGGAGGGGACATCTCCCCCCATAATGGTACTGAGTGTGTCCTTCGGGGCGCCCTACGAGGCTGAGATGTCTTCTGCAGGTTCAGAGGGAGGGTCAGATGGTGAGGTGGTAACTGCGCCGGGACGCCGCCGCTCTGCAGTCGGCTATGCTCCTCCGTGCTGCCAAAGGAATCGGTTTGGAGGTACAGCGTGTGCCTTCAGCTGACCCCTTGCGGCTGGATGACTGGTACCTGGGGTTCAGGACCCCAGCCGCCTTCCCCTCCAGTGCCTTTCTTCCCAGAGGTGCATGAGGAACTGACCAGGTCGTGGCGAACCCCGTCTTCGATGGCGGTGCAGCCAGGGGGTACGTGGCGGTCCCTCAGGCATTTATGCCCATGCGGTACTTGGGCCTGGCGGGGAGCCTGGATAGCAGAACTTGTGATTTCAATAATGCAATTGTAAATGCTGAAATTAACATTAACTAAGATTAATGCTACAGAAGCATTATTCATTCTTAGTTCATGTTTATAAATGTTGTTGAATTATATAAGGCGCCCGCCCAGGCATGTGCTATACCACTTACTGCTCGGACAGCGATGCCGCCATCCTGCATGCGGAGGTTGCAGTCCTACTGTCGAAGGACTCAATCAAGCCTGTCCCTCCAGCCGAGATGAGGTCAGGGTTTTACAGTCCTTACTTCATCATGCCCAAAAAGAGCGGTGGGTTGAGACCCATCCTGGATCTACGAGCTTTCAATTGGTCCCTTCTCAGGCTGCCGTTCAAAAAGTGCATACTAACATGCATCCGGAACCAGGATTGGTTTGCAGCCATTGACCTGAAGGACACGTACTTTCATGTCTCTATCTTGCCTCAACACAGACCCCTTCTTCGGTTTGTTTTCGAGGGTCGAGCATATCAGTACTGGACCTCCCGGACCTGGTTTGCCTTTCAGACCTTTCAAGCGTTGTGATAGAGACTATCCCTCAGGCGAGAGCTCCCTCTACGAGGCAGGCTTACGCTCTGAGATGGGGTCTGTTCGTCGGCTGGTGTTCCTCTCGCGGAGAGGACCCACAGAGATGCATGATCGCAGTTTTGCTTTCTTTCCTGCAAGAGAAGTTGGAGGGCAGGCTGTCCCCTTCAACTCTTAAAGTGTATGTCGCTGCCATAGCCGCATATCACGATGCAGTGGAGGGTGCGTTCCTCGGGAAGCACCAACTCATCATCAGGTTTCTCAGAGGTGCGCGTCGGGTTAATCCCGAGACCACACCTCGTACCCTCTTGGGACCTGGCCGTCACCCTACATGGCCTGCAACTAGCAGACCTGTGGGGCCCCAATCTGGCCCCCAAGGTGTTGAGGAAGGTTACGTGCAGACTCTCTGCTGACAAACTTGAACAAGCATCTCGCCTGTCGGCGGGGGGTCTCCGCGTAATGCGGCCACAAGGGTCGTGGCCTGTTCCATGGGTGTTCCCATATGTTACATCAAAGTGATTCGACTGAAAGGGTAAGGTCTAGGTTACGAACGTAACCCACGTTCCCTGAAGGAGGGAGCAGAGATGGTACACTTTCGATGCCATGACTCTGAGGTCGCACTGACGCTGCATGTGCACTGCGCTCATGCCCTCTTATACTCACACAGTGATGAGGTGCACCTGAGTGCAATCAAGTGCACGCCAATATTGGCCTTTTGTATAAAGCTCAAAGGCAATTGGTCTCTCTTGCGAGTTCCCATATATAACGTCTCTATTCCCTCCTTCAGGGAACTTGGGTTACGTTCGTAACCTAGATGTTCACAAACACAACTTGTGATTTCAATAATGCAATTGTAAATGCTGAAATTAACATTAACTAAGATTAATGCTACAGAAGCATTGTTCATTCTTAGTTCATGTTTATAAATGTTGTTAACTAATGTTAAATAATGAACATTATGGTAAAATTTTACAAATTTTTTTTTAATTTAAAATAATAATAAACAAATAAATACAAATTAAAACAAACAAACAAACACATAAGCAAACGAACAAACAGATAAATAAATAAATACTTGCATATAAGCATATACCCAGACAATACATAGATTCATTTTTGTTAATTATTTGAAAAGTGGAAAATGTTTTTCCTATGTATGAAATTAATTTTTTGTATGCTTATGTTACCTGTTGAAATCGGAATTTTCTTCTTCTACAGCTCATCTCCAGGATCCTAAACTTCCTATTGCCATTCGTCATCACGATATTCTGTGGTCACTTAGGAAATGCTGAACTGGCTGGATATGCTCTGGCCTCTGCGGTACATTCATCCTCCGTCATCCGTAATGGAACTGTCAGAAGAAGAAAAAAGATTTGCAAAAACTGTACCTTGAGAGTACTTTCAAATAATAGGATAGAATAACAGATAATAGATTTTTACTGTCATTGTTAAAAGGAACCATAGAAATTCACACTTTTGGGAAAGATTTGGGACACAAGACTATTTCCTATTTCCTTTGGAAGTTGATCCATTCATAAATCTAATATCTGTATCTCCAAGAAACAGTGAGAGATAAGGAGACAGTTTTTGGGTAATTGCACTGCTAAATCATCATTTGTTTCCCTTAGACTGTTAATGTGACCACAACAGCCACAGGATTCGGTCTGGCCCTGGCATGTGACACACTTATCTCTCAGGTAGTCTTAACTGATGGTAATAGATGAAGTAATGATATATGTTGCCCTGCCAACAGTTAAGCTCAAAAACCCATTGTTTGGTCCTAAAAACCCAGTTTTTAGGTGGTTGTATTTCTATAATTGGCAGGTAGTGCAGCATAGTTCCCCAAAAAAATTTGGGGACCATTTATTATCTCCCACTATTCAAATGTCAACCAACATGCAAAATAGGTCTTGCAAAATGGTCTTAGCCAATATGTTACTTATACTACTGTGCTACTGTGCCAGTACCAGATGTAATATCATTGTATAAAATGCAAAATTTCTTAAAATGTTTTGATGAAAAAAAAAAAAAAACTCATCTACTTCTTGGATGATCTGAAGTAAATTTTCAGCAAATTTTCATTTTTGAGTGAACAATTCAATTATTTTGGGTGAACCAACCATAATTGTGCACATCTACAGTTTTTTTTTTTTCTTGCATTAAGTTAATTTATATTATTAACTAATTATCTGTTGTTGATGTCCAGACATTTGGCAGTAAGAACCTGAAGCGTGTGGGGGAGATTCTCCAGAGAAGCATTCTCATTCTCTTACTCTTCTGCCTGCCATGCTGGGCCATACTTATCAACGCTGAGTCAATACTACTCACCCTGAAGCAAGAGCCAGAGGTGGCCAGGTCAGACTGATTATTAGATTATTAGAAAAGAACTTTTAGTATGGTATTTATTACCAGTGTAACATCTTTCTTTTTATTCTTCTTCTGTTTTCAAGTAGATAGGGATCATATTTGTTGTAGTGAAAACACTGTTTGTTGTTCCAAAAGAACAGAATAAATAAATCCAAAAAACACTAATAATAAATTCTAAATTTGAAGGATTTAAAGTGTCTGAGAAAAACAAATAAAAAAATATAAAAATCCAGTTCACAATAAATTGGTTTATGACCTACATAGGTCTGCATATGACTTATGAGTTTATATGTCACGCTGACTGCAGACCATGTAGCACATGAAGCACGGATCTTGTAGACAAATAGATATTTTTAATAAAGACTTCGAAAGGCAAACAGAGAACATGAGGTTTGACACTTTTACTACTATTTTTCCCACAAGGGATATCTAATTGGTCTCAAAAGCAATACAATGTGTGCCATTAATGCTTAAAAAGGTAATTCTATGCTATTTTTGGGGAACACCAGGTGTCCTGTTTTTTTGGGTATCGTGCTGTTCAAAGACTGTTATGCTGCTTTTTCAGGATTGCACAGCTGTATGTTATGGCTTTCCTTCCTGCTGTTCCTGTAAGTATAACAGCATGTTTTACAAAAACATTTAGTTGTTGTGCTTTCATCTCTGTGTTGACCTTGTTTTCTAGAGTATAATTTAAAATGTTTCCTACCCTTGTGCTGCTCATTCTTCAGAACATTTTTTTTTAGTCTTTGACCAAAATCGTTCCTGTCAAAATGTTTATTATGTTCAAGAAGTAAATTTAAAAAACCTAACCACACAATCATTGTCACAACCCAGCAAGCAATTTTTGGTCTAAAAACCAAATTAGCTGTTAAAACACAGCCTAGACTTCTAGGCTAAATATCTAATAGACAACAAAACAACAATCCATCCAAAATTATTAATTATACAGCTTTAATTAAGACAAATTATATTTTCAACAATACAAAATTATAATAAATAATAAAGAATTAATGAACGTTTAACAACTTAAGATAATTATTATCTATTATATAAATTATTAATTATTATAATTATTATATAAATTTTGAAATAACATGTTATCAAACTTAACATTAAAACATGAATAAATGACAACATAAAAGAAAAAAAGATTAACTCCTTTTGTTTGTTTACTCATTTCAACAAATAAAAGTAAACAACAGTAAACTTTCCTCAAGTCCAACTCTACTGCTGCCAAATAAGCAGGAAAAAAAACACCAGAAAATATTTTTTGACATAACTTTTAGTTGAATTAGACTAATTGTGACAAGGAGTCTTTCTAAAAAATAAAATCAAGACATATATTGTATATCAGGGGTCATCAAACTCAGTCCTGGAGGGCCGGTGTCCTGCAGAGTT
>JAUMHQ010000085.1:9028624-9040772 GCA_032361165.1 Enteromius paludinosus
GACAGCAGAAAGGGAATGCTGTCACCAAACAGAGGTTGGCTCACTGGGTGGTAGAAGCCATCTCCCTGGCTTATTTACACAGGGGAGAGCCTTGCCCCTTAGGACTGAGAGCTCTCTCAACAAGGAGTATTGCCTTGTCCTACGCGCTGACTCACGGCGCCTCTTTAGCAGATATCTGTAGAGCTGTGGGCTGGGCGACACCCAACACCTTCACCAGGTTTTAACGTGTAGAGGCCGTGTCTTCTCGCTTCCTGGATCAGGACAGCAGGTGAGCGAGGAGATCGGCTGGTGCCGGCTTGCTGCGCTGCTCCCACGGGACTGAAAGGGTAACGTCTAGGTTACGAACGTAACCCACATTCCCTGAAGGAGGGAGCAGAGATGGTACACTTTCTCCTGCTATGACTCTGAGGTCGCGCTGACACCGGCAACGGCTCTTCAGCGAAAACCTGCAGATGCACTGTGAGCGTGCCCTCTTATACTCGCACAGTGATGAGGTGCACCTGAGCATAATCAGTGCACGCCAATGTTTCATTGGCCTTTGGTAAAGAGCTCAAAGGCAATTGGTCTCTCTGGCGAGTTCCCATCCGTAACGTCTCCGTTCCCTCTTTCAGGGACGTTCTTCTGGGTTGAACTCCAGGCTTAAGGAATAGGTTGCGCTGTGGGTTGGCCTGCATGGGAGTGAGCATAATGAGCTCAGATGGGGAAGACTGTACACTACCTCTTTTTGGATTTATACGTATGAAATAAACACAAAATAATAGGTAGAAAAAATATATTTATTGTTGGTTTCCAGTAGCTGTATACATTATAGTTTAAAACCGCAAATATAACTCATAATTACTATATTTGCATTACTGTACGCGTAGGTTTAGGGTTGGGCACCGGACATGCAAAGAAAATTAGGTTGTGATAACGAGATAACAACTCTTATTATGTCAAGATCAAGAGAAAATTAAGTCTGGTTAACGAGAAAACAACTTTTGTTATGTCGAGATCACGATAAAAATAAGACATGATCACGAGAAAACAAGACGGAAAAAAAAATATAATACATGGAACATTAGAACTTCCGTATATTATCAAATGCAATTAATTAATTTTTGAAACATTTAAATAATTTAAGCAATAATAAATAATGCTAGATTTAATAATGCTATAGAATAAAGTATAAAATAATGCTATTTAAATGTTTAAAAAACATACATGCATTTAATTAGAAGCTACTTGGACAAAAATGACATGTAAAAAATTTTAAGGCTATTTTGTCTTTGCTCTTCGCTGGTCTGGTATAGGGATATAGACAAACAGTTAAAATTAGACCCTGATCGCCTTGATTTCACCAGCTGGGATAAAAGAAGACGACTTATAGCCCGTCTAATTTAGAGCTAAACCATGGCGACATATAGACCATGTCATGAAATTACACAAATATCTTTGTAGATATGATTGACACTGCGAACATGACGGGATTATTAATCATCTCAAGCACTGCCTGAACAAAATCTACAGTGAATCAGTTCTGACTATCAGTGGACTACAAATAGCCGCTCTGACCATCAGTGGACTACAAATAGCCGCTCTGACCACGAGCTAAACCGACGCACAGGCTACACATATATAGTCTCATTAGTTTTTTTTGCTAAAAAACGACATGTTACCAAATTCAAGACTCTCTGAAATGACGACTATTGCTTGCTGGGAAGCTTTCTGCTGCTGTACTGATGTTTTTTACTGTCCATCCTTTAATTTCCTAGGCCATGTTTCTGCACCAACTGCAGGTGTCGTATCTGCAAAACCAGGTACAACCTTTTAGTAAGCTCGGAGCACTGGACAAAAGACAGCAAAGCATATGTAAACTCAACAGATAATGTACTGTCATGTTTCAGGGCATCATCCTGCCACAGATGTACACAGCAGTTGTTGCCAACATTTTAAATGTAGCAACAAACTACATCCTCCTTCACTCAGTGAAGCTGGGAGTGATGTATGTATAATTATTACTAATTTTATAATAAATAATAAATAGAAATTAGTGATAGACATAATTCAGGAAATAAATGAACTTTAGAATAAACAGGTTATAATGTCTCTGCAGGGGCTCTGCTGCAGCCAACAGTATCTCACAGATCTCCATCTGCCTTTTGCTGTTTGCTTACATACGCTGGAAAAAGCTACATGTGAACACATGGAGTGGTGAGAAATATATGAAAGCTGCACACACCGAGACAGTCATGTTTGCTTTTATGTCATTATGGGGTTACTTTTACATTAAACCAAATATAATATACCCTAAAGGGATGCTTACATCCAAAGTGATTAATTTTATTGGCTGCGAGTAAAGAGATGTTACCACTGCAGCAAATTTTGAGGGCTTACAATGCAGATGAGTAGCAATATATGCAGAGACTAACAATGGGAGTGCAGACAGTGAGGCCTCATCTGAGATTATGAGATACAATGGTAAAATAAGACCCTCAGTAGTGATACTGGAACTGAAGCTGATTCCAGACTAGGCCGAAAATGCTATATAGTGTAAATTATATTTTTATATATTTTAAACAAATTAAAACCAAGATCCTCACTACAATTATAACAATTATGGCACAGGGGAAATTCTATTGTTGTAATCAATATTATTCAAATTATATTACTGTATTGGGGAATTTCAATTTACCAGCTCAGCTGATAAATGATAAATAATAAATAAATAGACAGCCAATCAGAATCAATGCAGCTTCGAACTTGAGCATTTAATGCAGCAATGAGAAAACGGCAGTGTGTAGTTTTATTAAGTTGTTATTGGCGCCATCTGGAGAAGACACCTCAAAACGCATGTATGCGTTTGCCGACCTCAGGGGGTTAAAAAGAATAGCTTTTTGTCCTATTGTCGTCTTTATTGTTATCTAATCTATAAACATAATTATAATGAAAACTATATTGCTTGTGTTCTTTAAAGTGTATTCTGATTGGCTGTTGTGTTTTTATCATTCATTAACTGAAAAAAAAATAAAAAAATCTGAAAGCGATTCCAACGAAATCCTTCTTTTGCTTGCCTATATATGCTTACCTATTCTCACAGAATTAGATACATTTTTTAAGTTATAGTTATCATTCTTGATGTGCTTTTATCTTTACATTTTCATATTCCCTATAAATATTGGAACTTATAACTATTGGATCTATATAAATGCCTTTTGAGAGGACTAAATTATTTTCTTTTTTAGAATAGGGTCTAACCCAGCACATTTGGAAAGACCAGTGAGCAGGGATACCAGGTTGTTACAGCAAAACACACCCAATTACTACTCAAAAGAAGGCCAAAACTAGCCCCATCACTTTTCAGAGGGGATTCCCAGTAAAACCTGGGTTCCAGGGGGGTAAAATACACATCTTTGGTGGGGTTTCCTTCTGTAAAATTCACATTCCAGGGGCTAAATATCACATTATTGGGTGTGTGTGCATTTGGATGGGTTAAATGCAGAGCACAAATTCCTAGTATGGGAAACCATAGCTGGCAACGTGTCACATCCTTTCCCTTTCCTTTCCTAATGTATTATTATAAATTAATACTCATTATGGACACCTATTGGCAATTTTACAGTGAAAGAAAATACTTTCTTATAAGCATTTCTCAAATACTTGAAATATATATATATATATATATATATATATCAAATCAGCATCCATTATTCAGCATACTTGTCAAAAATAGAAAGATAAATGTATACTGTATGAACATGACTGCTGCGATTAAAAGAATGTGTCTGTTTGTCTTTGTTTCCCTCTGCAGGCTGGTCTACTGCAGCACTACAGGAGTGGAGCTCTTACATGAAACTGGCTATTCCCAGCACTCTCATGATCTGTTTTGAGTGGTGGATATATGAAATTGGAGGTTTCCTCGCAGGTGTGTAGACGTGTGAAGGGGGTTTCACACATCTGTTTTGTCTTGTGCTATAATTAAGTAATCCTAAATTGTATCAATCCAGTAAGTGTTCATTCTGAAATATTTCTAACAATACGAATATTATTTTTACATTTACTTATTAAAATACTTAAGGATTTCACAGCAAAAAGACATGTGTACCATAACCTGAAGGAGGACATTTTTACAATCATACAAAAAAATGTGTTTTGTCCCTCATTAAATATACACACAGCACCCCGTATTGAGAGAAAAACACAGATTTGTTGACATTTTTGCAGATTTATTAAAAAAGAAAAAGTTAAATATTACATGGTCCTAAGTATTAAGACCCTTTGCTTAGTATTTAGTAGAAGCACTCTTTTGATCTAATGCAGCCATGAGTCTTTTTGGGAAAGGTGCAACAAGTTTTTCACACCTGGATTTGGGGATCCTCATTCCTCCTTGCAGTTACTCTTTCAGTCGAATCACTTCGACGTTACATATGGGAACTCGCCAGAGAGACCAATTGCATTGAGGTTTATACATAAGGCCAATGAAATTGCTGTGCACTTCATTGCCCTCAGGTACACCTCATCACTGTGTGAGTATAAGAGGGCACGCTCACAGTGCACATGCAGCTTTCTGCTTCAGAGCCTTCACCGTTTTGGAGCTGGAGATCCCCTTGGCTTTGTTTAAAGTGACGTGCGATCTATAAATAGAGTTCGCGAGACGGCTCCCGTCGCGTCCTTCCCGTAGTAAGTCGCTGGACCGTAGCAAGTTCATGGCTGATACGGCGAGGCACCTTGGGGACCTGCAGGTGACTGTGAGGAATGCTCCGTCCGGGGCAACACCTGTGCGGACTTCCCCGGCACCGTGAAGTTCCGTGGTGCCGCCCGAGGAGACCGCTTCGAGCTCCGTAACAGGGCAGAGTTGAAGGAGCTGCATGAGCGTGGACCTAACCAAGCGGCTATGCGGGAACTCCGCACTGCGACTGACTTAGCTCTACGAGCGATGAAGGTCACAGCGCGTGCGCTTGGGGAGGTGATGTCTACTGCAGCATAGGAGTGCCACCTATGGCTGAACTTGGCGCAGGTACCGGACGTTGAGAAGGCTCGCTTTCTTGACGCCCCCATCTCCCAAGCCGGCCTCTTCAGCAACACTGTGGGGGACTTAGCCCAGGAGTTCTCGTCAGTCTAGAAGCAGTCAGAGGCGATGTCCCACATCCTGCTTCACCGGGCCAGCAGGTCACCGAGTGCCCAGCCTCCGTCTGTTTGTCGCTGAAGGCCCCCCCGCGGCATCCAGTCATCCTGCTCTGACCCCCGCCGAATCACACAATGCTCGTCTGGCAGCTCAGAGGAACAGACAAAGGGGTCGTCGAGCTGGCCATGGGGGCGGGGCGCCGACGGATCAGGGACCGGCCAGGACATCTCGAGGGGCAGGAAGCGTCCCTGAGAGAGGCAACCTGGAGATGTGGAGATCTTCTCTTCGGGGGACGACAATGACATCTGCGTTCCCACTCCTGGAGGAGGGCCAGGAGTCTCTGTGCATTCAGCTGCCGCTGGCATCGGTACCCACAATTTCACAGGAAGAGCAATTTCTCACACCTTCGGGCTCAGTGCCCGAAGGTCTCCATCTAACCAAAACCCTTTTGTCTCCTCAGATGCAGACCCATGGCACTGTCTCGCCAGCGCCGGATCCAGGGACACAGGTAAGCGCTGCTCACAGCAGCCTGACTTTTCTCCAGGACGTTCATCCTTCAGGGATTAGTCCCTGCCCCGGTCCCCCAATAGGCTGCCCCACCACAAGCACGGTGGTAAACGTTCCCTTGATTCCGTTCATCAACTATCTTAACGACTGGCTGATAATAACTCACTCGAAGGATTTGTTGTGCATGCACAGGGACATAGTGCTACGGCACCTCAGCCATCTGGGTCTTCAGGTCAACCGGGAGAAGAGCAAACTCTGTCCAGTGCAGAGGATCTCTTTTCTCAGCATGGAGCTCGACTCGATCGAAATGACTGCCCAGCTCACCAGCGAGCGCGCGCAGGCCATGTTGAATTGCCTAGATACATTCAGGCGCAAGAAAGCGGTTCCTCTTAAAACTTTCCAGAGGCTCCTGGGGCATATGGCAGCTGCAGCCGCTATTCACATTCCAGGGATACTCAACCGTGCAGCCGATTAGCTCTCACGGCAGTCCACCCACCCTGGAGAATGGCGGCTTCACCCCCAGGCAGTCCAGCTGATCTGGAGTCACTTCGGCGAGGCCAAGATAGATCTCTTTGCTTCCCCCGAGTCGATCCACTGCCGCCAGTTTTACTCCCTCCACCAGTCCCACAGAGCGCTCGGCAGGGATGACCTCCGGGGCTCAAGTACGCCTTTCCCCCAGTGAGCCTACTTGCACAAACCCTGTGGGAAGATGAGGAACAAGTTCTGTTGGTAGCGCTGCATTGGCCCTCCCGGACATGGTTTACGGACCTCACGCTCCTCACAGTAGCCCTGCCTTGGAAAATCCCTTTAAGGATAGACCTTCTCTCTCAGGGGATGGGCACGATATGGCACCCGTGTCCCGATCTCTGGAATCTGCATGTCTGGTTCCTGGACGGGATGCGCCAGACTTCTCTGGCCTTTCCAGCGCTGTTGTAGATACCATCTCTTAGGAGTGCCCTCAACGAGGCAGGCTTATGCGCAGAGGTGGAGTCTGTTCGTCGACTGGTGTTCCTCTCATGGAGAGGACCCTCAGAGATGCGCGATTGCAGTTGCGCTTTCCTTCCTGCAAGAGAAGTTTGAGCGCAGGCTGTCCCCTTCAACTCTTATAATGTATTTCGCTGCCATAGCCGCATTTCACGAAGCAGTGGAGGGCGCGTCCCTCTGTAAGCATCGTTCGATTCCTTCGCCTTAAATGGCCTGCGGCTGGCTCTCTTCGAGCCCCTTCAGTCTACAGAATTAAAGTATCTGACACTAAAAACCGTGCTGCTCGTAGCGCTGGCTTCTATCAAGAGGGTAGGGGATCTACAAGCTTTCTCTGTCGACGAAGAGTGCCTAGAGTTCGGCCTGGCAGATTCTCACGTTATTCTGAGACCCCGGCCTGGCTATGTGCCCAAGGTTCCCACCACGCCTTTCCGTGATCAGGTGGTGAACCTGCAAGCTCTGCCCCGGGAGGAGGCAGACCCAGCCTTAGAGTTATTGTGTCCTGTACACGCTCTGTGCCTCTACACTGACCACAATCGGAGCATCAGACGCTCCCAGCAGCTCTTTGTCTGCTATGGTGGCCAGCAGAGAGGGAATGCTGTCACCAAACAGAGGTTGGCTCATTGGGTGGTACAAGCCATCTCCCTGCCTTTTTAATACCAGGGAGAGACATGCCCCTTAGGTTTAAGAGCTCACTCCACAAGGAGCATTGCCTCTTCCTATGCGTTGGCTCATGTGGCTCATGGCGCCTTTCTAGCAGATATTTGTAGGGCTGCAGCCTGGGCGACACCCAACACCTTCACCAGGTTTTACATCCTCCGCGTAGAGGCCGTGTCTTCTCGCGTCCTCTGCGCCACTCCTTCGAGATCCGTGCGCTATTATTCTCAGTGTTCCCTTAAAAGCATGTAACCTGAGTCCTCCTGACCCGCAGTCGGGATAGAACAGGGCATAGCCCCGGCTGTGCTTCCTCTGGGTCTCCTTCGCCCCGCTAGGTGTGGCAAAAATAATACTTTTTAAACACAGAAGGCTGTGTTTCCCTCCAATTATATCCATAATTCTATTGATATATATTGCATTTCTTTAATCACATGAGAGAACGCTGCGCTAAGACATGTGCTCCGCCCTCAACCATGCTTTAGCACCATGGCTAGCAACTCTGTAGGCCCCCCTTATTGGACCACGGAGGGTTGGGAAGGTTACGTGCAGATGCCTCTGCTGATAAACTTGAAAAGTAAAAAGTCTCGCCAGTCTGCAGGGGATCTCCGCGTAACGCGGTTTCAGAGTCGTGGCTCTTTCCATGGGTGTTCCCATATGTAACGTCAAAGTGATTCTACTGACAGTTACACTTTCTCCTGCCACAACCCTGAAGCGAAAACCTGCAATGTGCACTGTGCGCGTGCCCTCTCACAGTGATGAGGTGCACCTGAGCGCAATCAAGCGCATGCCAATTTCATTGGCCTTTTGTATAAAGCTCAAAGGCAATTGGTCTCTCTGGCGAGTTCCCATATGTAACGTCTCCGTTCCCTCCTTCAGGGAATGTGGGTTACATTCGTAACCTAAACGTTCTGTCAGGTTGGATGGTAAACGTTGGTGGACAGCCATTTTGAGGTGCTCAATTGGGTTTAAATTATAAGCATAAATAGCATAAATCTATTATGCTTTTGTGAGTGAATCGGGCACACCTCTAGGTTGTGAACTTCAACATTGTATAATGCATAACACTGCGTTAAACATCATTTATCATTACTTAAACAAATAAGACAGACAGACAGTCAAGCAGCATCAATCACAATGTTTAGACTACATTAGACCCACAGCTGAACAACAGCGGAGCAAGCCGGTCCAAATAAACTGGGCACTGATCCTTCTTTTAAGACCAAGCATTTGGTGAATATCGAGTTGTACTCCAAGATTGGAAAAGCAGTCATCAGTAAAATGAGGCGAACATAACAAGAGATTGTACTGCTGAGGTGTTGTTGAAAAAATGAATGTTTAACACTCATTCTTTGTAGATTCATCTTTCGGAAGGGCATATAAAACAAATTTACTCTCACAGGATACAGCGTCTTCTTGACATGATGTAATCCACATGGAAATTGTATTGTTTGTGGGCGGGCAAGTTGTTCACGATGTAGAATGTGGGCGGACATTATGCAGATATGTTACTTTGTGACGTAGATCCGTAACCGAAAAAGATTTGAAATGTTGCCGACTCGTTTAGGCGAATGTGAGCTGACTCTTTTTTTTGATAGACAATAACTTTATTTATTGTACACTGTCGGCATCACAACTTTGCAGATAGTTTATGTTCACATACAGCTACATGACACACTGCATGAAAGATCATCTTTGAAAAGGCTTAATAGCGGCACTTTAAGTCAGGGCTCTGGCTGGGCCATTCAAGAACAGTCACATAGTTGTTGTGAAGCCACTCCTTCATTTTGTTCTAGCTGTGTGCTTTGGGTCATTGTCTTGTTCAGCCCAGTCTGTGGTCCTGAGCACTCTGGAGAAGGTTTTTTTGTCCAGGATATCCCTGTACTTGGTCGAATTCATCTTTCCCTCGATTGCAACCAGTCATCCTGTCCTTGCATCTGATGCCGCCATCACCACACTTCATTTTGCAACTTTTCACTATTAGCAGTTCCTGGTTTTCTCCACACATACAACTTAGAATTAAGGCCAAAAAGTTCTATCTTGGTCTCATCAGACCAGATAATTTTATTTCTCACTATCTTGAACTCCATTCAGTCTTTCATGTGTCTTGCACTGAGGAGAGGCTTCTGTCGGGCCACCCTGCCTCGACTGGTGGATGGCTGCTGTGATAGTTGACTTTCTACAACTTTCTCCCATCTCCAGACTGCATCTCTGGAGCTCAGCCACAGTGATTTTTGGGTTCTTCTTTACCTCTCTCACCAAGTTTCTTCTCCCCCGATTGTTTGGCCGGACGTCCAGCTCTAGGAAGGGTTCTGGTCATT
The DNA here is from genome assembly GCA_032361165.1 of Enteromius paludinosus. Taxonomy (NCBI): domain Eukaryota; kingdom Metazoa; phylum Chordata; class Actinopteri; order Cypriniformes; family Cyprinidae; genus Enteromius; species Enteromius paludinosus. The sequence goes on from JAUMHQ010000085.1 coordinate 9,038,192, forward strand.
CCAAATGTCTTCCATTTGTGCTCTTAGGAACCTCAAAGTGCAGCAGAGATTTTTTGTAACCTTGGCCAGATCTGTGCCTTGCCACAATTATGAGCTCTTCAGGCAGTTCCTCTGACCTCATGATTCTCGTTTGCTCTGACATGCATTGTGAGCTGTGAGGTCTTATATAGACAGGTTTGTGGCTTTCCTAATCAAATCCAGTATAATCAAAAACAACTGGACTCAAATGAAGGTGTAGATCCATCTCAAGGATGATAAGAAGAAATGAACAGCATAGTTAAATATAGGAGTGTCACAGCACTCTTATACTTAGGACCATGTGATATTTCAGTTTTTCTTTTTTAATAAATGTTTTTTTCTGTCAATATGGGGTGTTGTGTGTACATTAATGAGGAACAAAATGAACTTGATGTGATTTTAGGAAATGGCTGCAATATAACAAAGAGTGAAAATGGAAGGGGGTCTGAATACTTTCCATACCAACTGTATTTAAACTATTAAACAGACTCTATAGAAGACTTGATTTAGACATTTCTATATCAAATATAATAACATGGATGATTGCCAGGAATGTTGGGGGAGGTTGATCTTGCTGCTCAACATGTGTTGCTGGAGGTGGGGACCATTACTTACATGGTAAGACAGTGTTATTTAACATTACACTCACAATAAGAGTCTTATTAAAGTATCAAAGTAGTTTAATCTGCCATTGCTAGCAGGGTTTGTCATCACTGACAAATGGCAAATATTGAGACAAAAAGTAATAAAATCCTTCTGAAAGTGATTCCAGTTATATAGTATTGCTGTCATTAGTAGCCTATTAGTTGAAGCAGAACGAATAAGTTACTTCCGTAACCCTGGTTCCCTGTCGAAACTATCACTTGTACTGTTACATTACAAGACATTATGGGAAAAACTAATTTTGAAGTCTTTTTTAATCATGCATTTTGAGAGAAACTGCTCTTTTTGTGAGTTTGTGGATGCTCTATAACAGTGCGCTGCATGGGCGCTTTTACGAACCCATTTATTGCAGCTACAGTATGTTGTGTGTCATACCTGGAACTGTGCAAGGTTGAGGACAGAAACGGAGCAGCCGGTGGTCCAGCTGTGGCGAGACGTTGCCCCACTCTCCTGCAAAGCAGAACAGGAGGACACTGGCAGCAGAGGGTCCATCACTACTCTGGACCGGGGTCCCTGTCTGCTGGCAAAGGGGAAGCGTCTAGTGGCAGAACTAGAGCGGCTCCTTGACTCGTGCTTCAACTGCCTTGATTGCCTGGGTGGCGGCGTCGGTACGGGCGCCTGCTTTGGCTGCTGTGGCAGATGCAGTGGAGCACTTGGGCAAGAAGTGTCGCATTGCCTGGGATGCCTTCTTTGCCTCTTTGAAGCGCTCAGCAAATCCCTTGACGGAGGAGCCGAAAAGACTTGTCCAGCGGTGGCAGTTTTTCGTAGCCCTTTTCCTAGCGTCGCCGAGCAAAGCGAAGGACAACGCGGCAGCATTGCGGAGTCGCGCCGAGTAGAGAGAGTGCCAGGACTTTGTTAGTTCTTCGTGAACCTTGGGGAAGAACGGCGTAGTTTTCTGTCGAGGTGCTTGCGGGCGCCACGGCAGGAACCACTCATCCAGAAGGCTCCGCGACGGCTCCTGTGGCTGAGTCCACTCCAATCTGAGCTCACTGACAGCCTTTGAGAGAACACGGAAGAGCTTGGCGTCCATCCCAGGCTTAAGAGAGCTGGCATCTGACAGAGCATGCGTCTCTGCGTCTGAGGCTGCAAAACACATGGAGTCCTCTTGCAGCTCCTGAAAGAGAAGAGGTCAATCGCAGTCGCGGAGGGACGCTGGTCTTCCTTCAGGAATATAACAGGTGACACATCTCTCCGGGGAGGTGATGAGGCACACAGGGGCTTAGCTGGCGTGAGCTCGTCATCTATAAAGCACTGTGCCCCTCTGCCCCGCTGCCTCTAACGAAAATCTAACATCCTGAAAAGGACATTATCCGAGTTAGGAGAGTGCCGAGACTGAGTGCCTTGCTGTGCGGGCATTCAGCACCGGTCAGAGCAGCTTCCGCATGGTGCTTACCCAGGCAGGAAATGCACTCGCTGTGGCTGACCTCAATGTGCAGGAGGGTCCTGCAGGTCGAACAGCGGTGAATGGGCATCTCAGTCGCCAGAAATTTGCTGTTTAAAAATTTGCTCTTTCATGAACGCCGAATGGCGGCAGGGAAAATTTACAGCTGCTGTGGCATTGTTCTATGGCTTAGACTTCATCGTCAGGGACAGCACGTCGCTGCAGGAGAAGAAATCTGAAGTCCCGTGGCCTATTTCAGAAAGGAGGTTCAAACAACTCGGCGTTTAAACTTGAACTCTGAGTTGCTCAAGCCAGAGATTAAAAACTCAGAGTTTTCGGTTTAAGAACAGGTGATCTGAGTAAGATCAATCAACTCTGAGTAGACTAATTCAGAGTGAAGTGTATACACGGCGACTATAAAAAGCCATTTTTCAGTGGAGACTATTACGAGTCACCATGGCAACATCTGAAAAAAAGAGGTTGGCATTTTTTTCTCCAGCTGAACTTGATGTGCTCATG
>JAUMHQ010000085.1:9060099-9070284 GCA_032361165.1 Enteromius paludinosus
GAACACTGCGGGATCGGGAGGTAGCCTATAGCGACATGATGTCATTGTCAACATGATAACCCAGACCCAGACAGCGTATAACAAAGAGCGCTTCCCAGCGCTATCAAACCTGGTATGTTTCACCTTTAGTATCCCCGCATCCAGTGCGCCTTCAGAGTGGGTCTTTAGTGTCTGTGTGCGCGTCTTGGAAGAGAGGGATTGGGACCGCAGTCAGACCGAGTGTAACACACACGTTTCGGGTGCGAGTGGTAATGGTCAGAAATTGCGCGGGCAGGTGCGGGAGGAAGAAAACAGTCCCGCGCAGGGCTCTACTGCACATCACACTTTCTCCTTTTCATATTGATACGTGAAGTTTTTGCAAATAAACTAATATCAAGCGGAGCGCTGGTCGATTAATCACAGCTGGCACCGCATTACCTAATCAATCTCCTCATTACACCTGCCCAATCACATTCTTTCTACTCACTATAACTTGCCCCGGGCTCTTTCCTTCCGCATCTTGCCTTTTGCGCATTCTTCAGAATCGCACGACTGAAGACACATCCTCTTCGTCTTACTTCGACTCGCCTGCCTACCTCCGCGAGAACCAGATTCCTCAGCCTGCCTTCCAACAACCCGCTACTTCCCAAGCTGAACCCTCAGCCCGCTTGAGCCTCCACGAGAGCCCACAGCTCACCATTCGAGGCCTTGCCGGCGCGCTCTTAGATCTCATTTATCTAGCTACCTGCCAAAGCAATCCAAGTGAAAGAATCCTCATTACTTACCACTCGCCGGCCCACCGCCTTTGTTTTCCCAGCCTCAGAAGCAAAACAAAGCTAGCGTTACAACTTTTCAACAGCAAGTAGCAAGGTAGCGCGGAACCTTCCGGCGCCGCCAGATGACGTCATACGCACACCCATAACGCACAAGCCACGTATCCATGACGCCACAATGGCATTTCCTTTCACTTCTCCTCAGTCACGTAACGTATTTTATGCTCCCATTCACCCATTTTTAGGTCCATTGATTTATTTTAGTCATTGATTTATTTAGCCATCAATTCCCATTCTCCTACCTCCGCAGAGGTCTTTTCTCTCTTCTATCCCACCTTTATGGAGGTTTACAAACTCCATTAAAGGTTTTGCCCGCCTCCGCAGAGGCATCCCACCCCTTCCCCCGCATAGTTTTCTATACCATACTGCCTCTGCAGAGGCTTTTCTCCTTCTAACCTCCACAGAGGTTCCTTATCTCAACCTTCCCCCTTCATGCCTCCGCCGAGGCACTTTGTCTTAAACCTTCCCCCCTTCACGCCTCCGCAGAGGCTTTCCTCCTTCTAACCTCCGCAGAGGTTCCTGATCTCAAGATTCTCCCTTTGCTTCCGCAGAGGTACTTTTATCTTTAAAAAAAAACTATGCTTCGTCCCTCCCCACCTCTGCAGAGGTCCCTATCCCATAGCTATCCCACCTCCCTCCCCCATACCTCCACAGAGGTCCTAGCTCTCCCCCAGAGACAGCCATCCTTCCCGAGTCCCGCCCACCATACCAATTTAATTCCCCACATGTTTATATTGCCTTGCATGCTGTTCTTTTCCAATTCACTAATCCATGTATCTGTCTCTACCAGCAGGTTGCCTGATGATCCAGCTTTCCAGTCCACCCTGTTCCTAGCTCTTCCATTTGGAGTTTCCCAAAACCAATCCAACACAAGAAGCGTGCAACTAAAACTTGGCTGCTGTCTTTCTCTAGCTTAATGGGGGGGCATGCAAGGCTGGACGCCGAGCTCTAGCCCTAGCTAGGGTTCAAGCCTCTCCGCCGTCCTCCCGGCTCGCCCCCTGGACAGCACGCCAAATAAGCTAAACTTTATCCTTCTTGATTATGAGGAAGCGCAAACTCTTAAAGTGAAGTTTTTGCAAATAAACTAATTTCGAGAGGAGCGCTGGTCGATTAATCACGGCTGGCACCGCATCACCTAATCAATATTGAACAAAAAAGAATATTCTTCATCTGCTGTGTGGTCAATTCACAGTCATAGAAATAGATATAAATATTTTTCCAGTAAATCTTTTAGGGATTTTTTTTATATTTAAGCCTTTCTTTTAAAAGTGTGCATCATCTTTTGAATATTTTATGTGCAATTTGCTATTACCAAGCAAATGAAATCAGTATCAACAAAATTAATCTCTGCAATGCATCTCAGTCAGCATGTAGAAGTATTTACAGTTAAATGCTAACCTGCAGTTACAAATGCATACATAATGTTTTGAATGTTATTTGAATGGAAAAAGTTGATGTTTGAAATAATAATAATAAAAAAAGAGACATTTTAAATCTAAAAGTAAAACCGCCAGTAGGAGGCAGCATGTCACTGTTATTTAGCAAGTCATTGCAATTGAAGCGAATTATTTAAACATAAATTAATTCAGAAAAGAAACGCAGTCAGAGAAGCAAAACAGTGCTGTGGCTGTGTTTTGGGTGATTTTTTTGGCGAAATAGAGCAAAAGCAGGAAATGAGGTGTCTAAAATGTAAATCTCTTAAACTGTTGCCTAAAATCATTTGTAATCATGCTGACTTTTGAAAGAAAAACAGTACTCTTCGTGTGGTATTAACTAATATTAACTACAATATAGGCTATACATTTTCTGCCCCATATCTTAAAACAACAGAGACCTTTGGACTCACCGGACTCTGGACTTGCAGCGTTCTTTATTTAATTAAATCATTGTTGTTTTAAATTTAATCATCTTTTAATCGCATTCAGCCATATCGCAATTCTTTCCATCTCCAAATTTAAGACCTCTTGAAATCCTAAGACTTTCTTGTACAATTTTAGACTTTTTAAGGCCTTAAATTTGATCAACTAAATGTAAGACTTTTAAAGACCCCGCAGAAACCCTGTAATAGAAGTGAACCTTCTTGGTACTGAATATACAATTCTTACTTACAATACACTCAATATCCAATGTAAAATATTCTATTGCTTTTTAGTGAAAGTAGATTTGTGTAAACACTTACTCTTCTGTGGTAAAGATGCATCCTATGATATCTTTTGTACTTCCAATAAAGGCTCCAACCACACAAGAAACAAGCACTAGAAAAAAACATAAAGCATACCATGAAGGTCAACCAAATCCAGTAACCATAAACTAATAACTATATAAATGCACATTTTTATAATAAACCGGTTATGACAAAGCTGTTGATGAACGGATCACATACATCCACAGACTAAAGATATTTTGGCAGACAGCTTGGCTTGTTCTGTGTTTCCAGCTCCAAGTGCATTTCCCACCCTCACACTGGCTGCCACTGCAAATCCCAGTGGAAACTGAAAGGTGAGAATAATAACAAACTGAATGACAAAAGAAAACAACTCTATGTACTTTAAACAAATTAATTAAAATATAATTTATCACAGATGTTTAGAAACATCAAAAACTTGTTATTATGCAACTATTTTTCTATTTTTTAAAATGATTCTTCTACTGTCCTCTAGTTCAGCAGCAATTATTTTTGTCACTTTTTTTGTTATTATATTATTAAAACACAAACTATATGTTTACAGCATTTCAATTTTTTTTTTGGGGGGGGGGGGCTAAATTTAATAATCTCAATAAAAGAACGGGTTCTGTCTGTGATTGCCAGGCAACTGTTACAGACTTTACATTAAACCTCACCCAAGAGTTTTTCCCATGAGTTGTACAGGTTATGCAGCTGCTCTTCATACAAATATGTACAATTACAGCAGTCAGGATCTAACACTTTGATTTTTTATTTATTCACTTTCATATTAACGCAAGTTGTTTTAGAAAAAATAAATAATGTATTTAGTTACAAAGTATGATCTTGCTGCTGTCACCAAGCCATGTATCTGTTTTCACCACCCATGCAGAGGATAACAAAATAATATTTGCTAATGAGAAATGATACTTCATGTAATGTAAATACTGAATGTGGAATAACAGAAATGTGGCACTTCTTAGTTCTGCAGTTCTTTCAACAGGTTACAGTTTCAGTTTATATTTTATATGAACATAATGCTAATATCTTGACCCATTGACCAGTAAAACTATGGTGCTGTTGGGTCTGAGAATCTCACAAAATCAGCACAAGTATACAGTTTTTTGTTTTTGTTACAGGTTAAAACAACATTGGTACACCTACCATATATGCAATAGTGGCCAGCTCATACACAACAGATTGGGCTCCTAGCTCAGTCTCACTGATGAGCCCTACAACAATATAATAAAATACATCAAGATCACATATATATTCATGACTCAAACAAATTGAATTAAACAAGGATTGGCATATCGCAAACCTGCTAGGAATCCACCGATCTCATATGTCCACCACTCCACACATAGCATGAGCATGCTGGGAAAAGCCAAGCGAATGAAGGCACCCCATTCCTGCAGACAGTCAAGAGACCACCCTAGGATACATGGAGAAATACAAACATTAAAACATTTATATATCAGAATAATTAACAATACATTGAATAACAGATTTATTTATTCAGTAACAGATGAAAATTAGCTTAGTGAGTGTAAGTATGTCATAAAATGAACCTGGTGAGTCATGACTCATCAGAAACATTTCAGTGAACTTTCTGCAACATCATCTTAAAATGTCACATAGTGAACAACTTTCTGGTCAAATATTAAAAAAGACAACAACATACTTTGCACTAAGCCATAAAACTGTTACATATTTCTCCAAGTGATGTAATCATCTTTGAAATATTAATACAATGTTTGTAATGAAAAGGCATGTGGTGAAAATACATTTATCAGACACATTCCTTGACTCTTTTACTGTAAGTTTCAAATGTCATATTGCACTATAAAACAGCAAATATTTTGTGTTATAGATCCTTAACCATACGCTCTATTGAAATCTAAATAAAACAGTTACCATCCCATGTGGCTTTATGCAGGCCCTTCCAGCGGATGTATACATAGAGAAACACGGCTAAGGAATATTGGGAAATAGTGTTTGCAGCAGCAGATCCTCTGTAAGTTAGAATAAATGAGAGAAAGAAAAAAACAATAATAACTATAGAGACCTTATTATTTCTTTTAAGCCTTGAATTCTTTTGAAATAAATGAAAACAAACTAAGATCCATGGAAGCAGGATGAACAGAATCAAGACAGTTTCTTACGGCACACCAAGATCAAGCAGATGAAGGAAGATGTAGTTTATTAAAGCATTGATGATGTTTCCAGCTGCTCCTGTGATGACCTGAGGCCAAATAATACCCTAAACAAACAAACAAACAAAAAACATACCCTCATACTGAAAATCTTTTTAAGATAACAATTGCTGGTTACCACTTTTTACAGTTCTAGCTATATATGAACAGTAAACTCAATCAAAATAAAAATGGAAACAGATTGCCTGGATTTACCTGATTTTGAAGATACCTTCCTTGCAGCTGATACATAAAAGCAGCCTGAAAATAGTTTTTAAAAGCCATTACCTACATATAGTGGAATAGCTTTTAATTTATTAATTACTCAAAATTATAGTAAGAAAAACGTTTTTTAATGCGTCACTCACAGGCAGAGCAGGCATGAATATTTTTACATAAAGTTGTGACAAACTGTTGAAAGAGAAGGAAAATAATAACACACATTTAAAAAAGCTACACTGACACTAACATGTGACTGTCACATCATAAGACATTTTGTTTAAACCAATTTATTTCACAATACATGAATACTTTAATACTCCTTTAAAATATATTTTCTCACCAGATTTAGGTACATTGTGCTAAACAGGAACATCATTTAATGCATAACATCCAGTAAATGTTGAATGTATCTGACCTGGCCACTCTGGGACTCTGTCGGACAGCCAGCAGGATGGCCTCGGTGTTGATGAGCAGCGCCCAGCAAGGGAAACAGGCCAACAAGAGAATGAGAATCCCTCTCTGCAGTATCACACCCACCCGCTTCAGATTATTACTGCCAAACGTCTGGAGGACACAATTCAATTCAAATGATACCTGAGTACAAATAACACTCACATTACTGAACCTTCACTTTCAGACCTGAGAGATGAGTGTATCGCATGCAGATGCCAATCCAGAGCCGATGGAGATTCCAGTTACATTAATAACCTGCGTGCAGAAAATATGTATTTACAAATGTAATGGGAGTTTTAATGAATGCCACTACAATTCAGTAATTTGTGAACTCACAGCAATAGCCAGAGCCACACCGGCCAGTTCAGTTTTCCCCAAGTGTCCACAGAACACAGTGCTGATAAAGCTGATCAAAAAGATCATCAGCTGAGATATAAACTGCATGAAGAGAGGAAACATTTTGAGTATGTGAGTACATTGTCACTTATTTCAGTATTAGAGCTACAACATTGTATGTTTGATTTGATATGTCCCCTATATGATTGACAAAAATCTTTGACCAAGTCTTTGATAATTATTTTGCTAAACGTGATATTCAATTACATTTACATAAATGTGTTCATAAAGATGTATCCATAAACAGATAGATAGATAGATAGATAGATAGATAGATAGATAGATAGATAGATAGATAGATAGATAGATAGATAGATATTTTCCATTTAAAGAAATCAACATTTTTAACTTTACTAAACGTTTTCTATCAACACTGAATTAAAATCATCTCGATATCTGGTTAGTTGTTTGACTACAAGCAACGTTTAAAGAGCCTTTAAAATCTATATACGCGTTTCACACTTACCACTGGTCCAGCCAGTTTTAGCAGCTCTATAATTTCTTCTTTATAATTCACCGGTAACAAATTCCGAAGTTTCTTTCGACATCCCCCACAAACAACCTGTGAACTTGACGTTGACAGATCATCACCACTTTTCTCCGGTTTTGAGTTTATCTGGGTTACTGTATTAATACTGTCCATTTCCGATATTTTTAAAGTCTTTAATTGACACAAAGCAGCTTATATTGGGATACAATACAGGAAAACATCTGCATGAAAGATATTGCGCTAAAGGTCCATTGCAGTGAGACGTCTGGTTGTATCTCAAAAAGTAGTAGTATGTTTAGCCCTGCCTGCTCAACTTCACGAGGTTATTGCATAAACAGAAGTCTCTGCATGCTCGGGTCAGGTTTCATTAAAGGGGCACCAACATTTAAACAGAAATTTCAATAGACACTATAGAGACGAACTTCATTGTTTGTGTATATTTGAGGTTCAAGTACTTACACAAGACATTTCTTTTTCTTACCAAAAATGCTTTGTTGAGGACAAACATCAGGGACTTTGAAAATTCCACAAAATATCCCACAGTATGTTACAAAGACCAGAATTCTACCACCTCTGATAATGCATATACAGTACAATAGCCAACAACCGAGAGTATATTATATTATATTATATTATATTATATAATATTATATTATATTATATTACATTATATCTTATTATATCTTATATAATGTGTATAATAAAATAATAATAATAATAATTTGAATTGGTGCATGGAGTGCATAAATGTATCAGAACTTAACTCTATGTAATTTATTCAACCTTTAATTAACAGGAGAAGCTGTGGCTGCTTATTTATGCCCACAGTTTTCTCTGGTGGGACAAACAAATGTTTTCATGATATTACAACGACGCATGGGTGCATTCCACATGCAGTGCACCCAGGTTCTTCATCAGAATACATAGCAAATCTTGCGTCAGCAGCACCAAATGCATGCATTGGTACTAACTTGAACACATGGTGAAAACTGACACAGAAGAGAACAGTCTTTATTTTGGATTACTTTGCACACAAAAAATATTGTAGCTTCATAACACTACAGAGGAACAACATAACAGCTTTATTAATAAAGAAGCAAACTAACAAAAGCATAAAATTCTTAAAATAATTCTACTCAACTGATGAATTTATGATATTTGATAAATTTTAACAATGTATTAGTTTCAATGCAACCAGTCTATGTGGCTCCTTAACCAGTAAGATAACTAAATATTATTTACTGATGTGCACTGAATGCAATGCTCTAAAAAAATTTATTCCTCCTTTAATTCATCTTATATGCTAATATCCTGACCCAAAGTCCAACACACAGCTTGTGTTGTTTATGCTTGTGAAAATACTGAAACCAGTGTAGATGTTTAATTTTCATGTTAAAGGTAATGAAAATAGGCATCTAAGGTGAAATATACATATTAGTATCATTAATTATAAAATGATTTCAATAAATTATTTTACTATTAACATGATGTGATGTTGCCTAGTTGAAAAAATTAAATAATAAGAAGATGAATAAACAGATACATACATTTGAGTTAAATGACCCAACACAAAGCGTGAGTAGCTAGAAGAGAAATTAATGGAACCCACTCCTATACTGTCATGTTGGCACTCCAACATACTGGACATGAGGCACGGAGATGCAAATAAACAGGGTTTTAATGAGCAAAGTAAAGTCTGGTACAACGTACTCACTGTGCAGACACTTAAAGACCGACACAGAGGGCGAAAACATTGACACTTAAATACAAACACTAATTAGGACCAAAGCTAAGGACACCTGGGGAAGACAGCTGGAAAGACATCCACTTATAATCACAAGGACACAGGAAATACCAAACACAGACATGGGCAAAAAGAGGACACAAGAGGAGCAAAAGCACATGGCAAACTAAACACAAAACACAAGCTGACATATACACAGTTACAAGACCAGCCTAATGGTGTGTGACAGAGAATGACATTGACATTAAGAAACATTGGCTAAAATTATTTATTATACTTGCATGACATGGCTGATCATGTTATGTCAACCCTCTCAATTTAGAAGCTTTATTAGATAATTCCTGTGAATATCAGTGTACACATTTTCAAAATTTACTTTACGTATGCATTATGTTGAAGAAGAACAAGAACAGAAGATCTATGCACGCATATAAAACAACCTTATCTGCCATGACTCATCAGAAACACTTTCACTCAATTTAATCATCTTCAAATCATTTTAAAGAGTTAAACAGTAAACTACAGTCTGGTCAAATATTAAATAAATGAGATCATACTGTGCATGGGAAATAAAACCGTTAGATATTGTTAATCGGTCAGTGCCTGGGACTATACTGACAAGGTAAAACTTAGTAAAAAGTCAATAATTAAGTCAATAAATAAGTGCCACAAAAAAATAAATGGAATGATAATATTCTTATTCCTTATTTGTTTATTTATTTATTGAAGTTTAATCAACATTGAAAATTGATATGACACAAGGATGAAACAGGAACATGATGCACCTTTTAAAATGTGGAACATTTATGCTATTAAAAACAAAAATTACTCTCTTGTTACAATATTTGTCAAACAAAATCAGGTACCACACAGAACATACACAGACATCAAGGAATGACACCATAACAAAATCAACAATCCAACAAATAAGTTAACACACAGCTCACAAGTTCAGGTTTGACCTAAAAATCTGGCATGACTGCAGAAACAAACCTAAAGTTGTTTTTAAAACAAAAAACAACCTAAAACAAAAGAGTGTTTTAGTTATTGTTGTTATTAAACTAATAATCTCAGCCTCAGACATAATGCATGAATGTCGAAGTTGTCCTCTGATTGGTTGAATTTTATCGGACTTCCGGGGACACGAGTCTCACGTTTAGTTTTACGGTCCGCCGGGAAACAAAGCGCAGACGTGTGATTGCGGGAGAAAATTTATCAAGATCAGCTAAACGTAGGATTCTCAAAAGTATGCGAGGTTCACGGCAGAGATTTTTAAGAGATGTTTCTATCCTTCCTGTTTTTATCCTTGTATCATATAATTTTTTTGTCTGCTCCGACAAAAACTTTGTTTGTTTTGTTTATTTTTTATAAATTTTTTTGGTTACAAACACTGGTTTCTTTTTGTTAGATGGTCATCATTACATAATGTATGATGTTGCCACTCTTATTTATATCAGACCACAATGCACTTACCCTTCGCCATTTTTGAACCCGGACCCATCTTGGCCGAGCGATATCCTGAGGAGGAACAAAGGACGTGACCTGAACCGGCGTCCTCGAGGGAAACGAGCCGGCGTCAGGAACAGGCTGAGGGCACGCTCACACCGCGCTCCCTTACTAAGTGTCTTGCTTGCCAATGTCCAGTCGTTGGATAACAAGCTCGATGACCTCAGGGCAAGGGTTAAATTCCAGAGGGACATTCGGGACTG
>JAUMHQ010000085.1:9089933-9101722 GCA_032361165.1 Enteromius paludinosus
GTTCAAAAGGAACGCCAGCTTATAAACAAAGCTGTAGATCACTGAGAAGCTGCGCTATTGAATCACCCGCGACCCCAACGCGCAGCTTCTCAGTGATCTAGGGCTTTGTTTATAAGCTGGCGTTCCTTTTGAACACAGGTGACGGAGATATAACGCTAATCAAGGAATCTGTGTTTGTGTCTGTGTGTTTGTATTAATATAAAAATTTAACCATTTAATTTCTGTGTCTGTATGTGTGTCTGTGAGCCTATTGTCCTTTTTCAATGTGCTTAAGTGTCAGACATACATCCAGGTTGCCCTATACAACCTCAAAACCCTTCAAATGCTCGAACCCCGATAATCTCTGCTTGCAGCTATATATTTTTTGTTATTATTACTCACAAAATCCCACAAGTGTTTGAATGAATACTTTCCTATTTTTGTGAAAAAAGTAATTACTTAATATTAAAAAATATTTTAAAAATGTTTTACATTTGAAAATAAACTGTACTGTAAAAAAAAAATATAATTTTCAAGAACTTTACAAATGTATTAATTTATATTTTTACTTTTGTATATAGTGGATTATTTTATCATTCACTGACCCATAAATTAAAAAGTAAAGTAAATGTAAGTAAGAAAATAAACATGTTCCTTCTTAGGTGAGTGGCAATCCCGATTTGATTCCAAGTTCACTGTAAAGGATATTTTCTACATTGACAAAAAAAACTCTGTAAAAGTGGACATGATGATAGGATCCAAATACCCACTCAGCATGTTTGTAGATAGAAATGATGGCACTCAGGTAATCTAGCTGTTTTTAGTATAATTAACCACAATTTTACATTTCCCCAAAAGCCTGTACATAGGGAATTTTAATTCAGTTTGATGTTCTTCCATACTGCCCTTAGGTTGCAAGATTCCCTTTTCAAGGAAATATGAGTCTTCTGGTGGTAATGCCTGCGCCAGCACATGGAAATCTGTCAAACGCTGCTGCCAAGCTCAACATATCGGACATGTATGAACATTTTCAAAGCGAGAAGTCCATGCATGTTAAACTACCTAAATTCAAATTACAATACAATCAGGATCTGCGACAAGCACTCACAAGCATGGGTAAGATTTTTAAAATACGAAAACATTAAAAAGTTTATTTCTTAATGTTCACAATTGATTTTTTTGCTGTGAATCCTATCATGTCATGAAATCTGCATGTCCTTTGGTCCAGATGAAGTCGATCAATGCTGTTGTGAAGTGAGAGTTAATAATTAAGTAAAAAAAAACTGTCACACATTTTCATCTCTTTCTTTCAGGTTTGGGCTTGCTGTTTACTGGGCCTGATTTATCCAGAATCGCACAAGGCCCATTAGAGGTTTCAGGTGTACAGCATGCCTCAAGCATGGAGCTGAGTGAAGAAGGGGCAGAGGCTTCAGCTGCAACATCTGTTTCTCTTGTGCGCACCGTTCCTACTTTTGCGGTCAACATGCCATTCATTTTCGCACTGGTGGATGATGCCTCTTACATGCCTCTCTTTCTGGGTATGGTCACCAACCCCAACCCTGGAGCAACAATGGAACAAAGCGATGATCCAAAAACTGAAACTGAAAGCAAAGTATCCCAGAATGATGGGACAATGAATGATAGTCCACATATGGAAAACATGCTAAGTTACATGTTGAATATGTGGAAGGAAACAGTTCCTCAGCAGTTCCTCAGAGATTATGAGATGGAGGATGGGAACTAAAATGAGAAGATGTATCCATACTGCAGTACATTTGCTCAATTAAAATGCAGTGTTGTGACGAGCATGACCTGCCATTAATGAATGTCATAGTTTGATCTTAATGAGGCTATTCAATTGCATATACCCTGACTAAAGTTTATGTAACGGACAATGTCAAACTGTTTCGTTTTTTACAAAATAATTTTGCAATAATAATTTGCCGACTATATATTTACTCAGGTATTAGACAGCTACTTGCCAAAAAAATAAATATATGAACACAAAGAACTGATTTGAGTAGAAAATATTTTACCGCGAGTTTTATAAGACTGTAGAAGGTTAGCATTTTTTAAAAACATATCTGACTACTGAATGCCACAACTGACTAATCAGAATCGAGTATTCTAGGAATCCGTGTATGGATATGCACCACTAGACCATTCAAAAGTTAATAAAGTAAATCAACCCAATTATTATTTAATGTTTAAACATGCAGAAATAAAATTGCTCAGAGATAGGGTAAACCTAAAAATTAACATTACAAATAAACTATAGGCCCTATTGTTCTTTATTTGATCAAGTAGTAAAGTTCATTCCTCTTCATTTCTTTATTCTAAAAGGTGTAACAAACAAAACGCTAAAATTAAACAGAATTATGACTAAACGCCTTCAAATAGAGGGCGTTACAATACTCTGTCATTTAAATATATATTTATTCGGCCCAAAACCGTGGTGTTTCCGTTAATGAATAGCCTACACTATGTATTTCTAAACTAATAGCCTATATTCGTTCTCGTTTACCTTCATGCCCTAAACATGCATCTTTTTTTACGAGAATCACAACGAATTCGATCCTTGATCCTTGGGTGAACGGACTTTGAGTCACTGAGATGAATCAAAGCTCTCACCACTATCTCCACTGAAGTTATAGACCACCTTCTAGCGTCAGCAAAGGGTGGGATTCTTTACTAAAACACTGCTGATGCATCTGCTCGCGAACAGTTGGCGGAGGCAGCTGCAAGCCGAGACGAAGGGACGAGACGAAGGCAAAGAAGAAAACAGGTCAGACCCTTTTAAAATCAGTATCGAAGTTGTGTAATCCCTTAGTTCTTTCATATAAATGGTTGTAAAATTGTGAGGTTTTTTTTCAGCTGTCCAGTTTCTTCTCTTCTTTAAGACTGCTCTGGGTGTTTGTTGATTCAGCATTTATTTTATATGTAAACAAACAATGTCTGGTTTGCTTTTCGATATAAGAACGGTGAATGCAACAAATATAAAATAACTGCTAGCCCATATAATTTAGCATATGTATTTTTCTCTTAAAGGTTCCCCTCCCAATAATTATTTGATAGCATATTGCATGAAAAGTAATTTTAAATTTTTTTTTTTCAGATTAGTTGTGGAATGTGAATCAAGTTGAGCTGAGACACATGCAGTGGATATGGAGTCAAGCTCAACTCCGTAACTGCGTGGCAGATACAGTGAGGGAGCCATTTAGATGAATGTGAAAATATTAGCCTAGTGTTAGGAGTATTTTTTTCCATTGATGGACAAGAGTTCAGCAAGAGACTTTAATGGTAACCAGATGTGCTGAAGAAACATGGAACAATTTTAGACCATGTTGAAAACCGCTGCAGGAACATTTCTTGAACCTCTGCCTGAAGTTAACTGTGTCAAGTGTTATGTAAAGACTAGAGATTTAACTTGTATTTTCAGTTTATTTTGCAAATGTTTTAAGATCATGTAGTTTATATGCATACATGTGGTACAGTATATGACCAGTCATCAGATTGGGAAAGTTAATTGTACAGTTTTATATAAAATGTACAAAATACCTTTAGTACATTGAGGTTCAGTGTGATCTATTTGTTATGTACATATGAGGTATCTATCAACTCTTTATCTAATCCCAGTATTTTTTATGTATTGCTATCAAGGTGATGTATTAATTATCAGGTCACAACAGCCATTATTTTATTTTATTGTAATTAAAACTTTAAAATGTGTTTTTTTTTAAGGTTTTTTAGTGATATTAACAAAACAAAATCTGTACAAGAGTTACAGGTGGTCTTCATCACAGATGCCGAGCTTTTAACTTTGTATTTATCAGGATGAGGAAGACAGTCGTGCTGTTTGGTTTATGGACTCTTCTGTCCCTCTCGCATGCTCAGTTGGTAAGGTCTTCATGAGTCCTCAGGACTCCTCACATACATTCTCTTCACTGTAATCCCACTATAATGGTCCAATTCTGCTACAGACAGATACAGCAGAGGCTGAAGGTGAGGAAGAGGTGGTTGACCTTTTTACTACTCCTCGCACCAAGTTGGCTGCTGCAACCTCTGATTTTGGGTTCAACCTATTCCGTCATCTGGCAGCACATGATCCCAAGGCCAGCGTGTTCCTGTCCCCCATGAGTATCTCTGCAGCCTTTACACAGCTCTCAATGGGTGGGTCTTTTCTTCACTACGGAATACCATGCTTTCTTACCGCAGTCATTTAAGGTTTTAGCTTGAGATGATTAATCTTCCATTTTTATAATTTGTCATAGGGGCATCCGAAAGGGCTGAGAAACAGATTTACAGGGCCCTCCGCTACCACACCCTGCAAGACAGTCAGCTCCATGACACGCTGAGAGACCTTCTATCTTCACTCAAAGCATCTGCCAAGGGCTTCAAGTCGGCAGATCGCATCCTTTTAGCTAGGAGTTAGTGTTTTTCATTTTAAATGGGTGTGGTTGTGCATTTTTTCCAAGAGATTTGTTTTGATTTATCGCTGTGTGTTTCAGAACTTCGTCTCAGGTTGGAATACCTCAACAGCGTAGAGAAGCAATATGGGGTACGTCCTCAAACTCTTGTGGGTGGCACCCGGGACCTTAAGACTGTTAATGATTGGTTTAAACAGCAAACTGGTGGAAAAGTGGAACAAGTCCTTCCTTCGCTTTCTCGTAACACAGCTGTGTTGCCTGTGGGAGCAGCCTTCTTAAAGGGTAAAAGAGCTTTGATTTATTCTCTTGCTCTTTAATATATCTTGTGAACTTTAACAGAGGGAAATGAGATGCAAAATTAAGCATGAAAATGTACATGTACGTTAGCTTGTCCAGCTTGATAAATATATATGGGACTTTTGAAATGTAATTTTGATAAACCTTTGTGGAGATTTATGTTTTTTACCAGGCAGTGATATGAGTGATTTGTATTTATTTTTTGCAGGTAAATGGATAACTAGGTTCAGCAAAGCTAATAAGATGGAGAACTTCCAGATGGATGGAGAAGCCCCAACTCTTATTCCCATGATGGAGCAGGAGAATTACCCAGTGAAGATGGGTATCGACTCTGACCTTGGATGCACGGTACTAGCACCTGTTGTTTTATACATGTTTGTTCCTCATTCAAAACTATCATAAGTTGGCTTGGATTTAAAGTCATGGAATATATGGGTGAGCCATAATGTCAGAAGTATTTTAATTACAGCTGTCCCTTTAAAGATTAACTTTTGGTGCATTCAGTACCATAATTCTGCAAGTTTTCCATGTTGTCAGACTCACACCAAAATGTACCTGCCACATAATTTCAAGAGTTCACGCTTTCCTCATAATGAATAATAAGCAAATTTGGCGAGCTGTCTGGGGAGCGAGCCGGGAGAACGGCGAGCTCCGAACCCTAATGGATATAACCCTAGCGTGGGCAAGAGTTCGGCGTTCGGCTCGTTCACCGTCTGCGAGATGCAGCGAGATGCAGGGAAATTAATGCTGGGAGAATTTATAGCGAGGGGGAAGTGTTTTGATTGGGCGCGAGTAAACAAGGGATGATTAGGGAACGAGCTGCCAGCTGTGTGTGATTACTTGTATTGTGATCCTCTCGAAATCATGTTATTTGCAAAACATTAACTTTAGAGTAGAATGTCACATGTTGTCATCTCGGAATCGCAACATGGCATGAAGGCAGCTTTAGTATTTTTTTGTCATAGTATTTTTTGGTCATAAGTTAGTCATAAATACGACCTCAATCATGTTTATATACTATGAAGCCAGTATTATGACAAAAATATTTGAATTTGAATTATGCACATTTGAATTATTTACAAGTGTTATTTAACAAAACTGAATATTCCATGGGTTTTAAAATAGTTTTGAATAAGAATTCTTTCAACTTGAATATTTAACATTTGAAATTTAACACAAATGATTTATGATGAGTTTTATAGACATGTATTTTCAAACAACAGATTTTTTTGTTCTGAATTCTGAGACTACAAATATTCAGTTTTTAAAAATACAACTTCAAGATTTCAAGATGAAGAAGAAATCCAGAATGGCAAATTCAGTTTTCTAAAATTCAAACTCAGAAATTCAGATCTTACAAAAAAATAGGTCAGAGTTAATTCACAGGGAAGAGCAGATGATCTCCGAAAAGTCAAACAAAGCGTTTTGGCCAATCACACAGATGCAGTAGTTTTACAGATCCCATAACAGTGGCCTAACTACAGACAGTGCAGGCAGTGCCCGTGCGCCGAAGTTACTATATTCTTTTATATATATATATATATAGAAATATTGATAAAACAATATTAAATTAAATTTGCATAAGATATTAGTGCGCTTCAGTGGTCTAGCGTCAAGCATTTGACAAGCAGGTCTGAGTCTGCAGGTTCTCATCCTCCCCCGCATAGGTTTTTTTTTTATTATTAAAACCAAAGCGTCGTTCACTAAAGTGATTGTATATCAAGAGCAAGGACATGTTTGTGTGCAATTTGTTTTGTGTTTTTACCAGAACAAAGCGCTTGATCGTCTGTGTGAAGACGTGCATTGAGCACTCGCCCAAAAGAGAACTGATAACATAACGAGCGCTCAACATAACACATCCCAGCGATAGATCCCCTATTATTTATAAAAGAGCAACAAATTTATTATGGAATGGAAATGTTTTTTTTAGGTACAGCCGACCATGCGTGCTTAAAAAATCATTTGTGCTAAATTTCAAATGTTAAATATTCAATTGAAAAAATTCTAATTCAAAACTATTTTAAAACCAATATAATATTCAGTTTTGTTAATTAACACTTGTAAATAATTCAAATGTACATAATTCAAATTCAAATAGTTTTGTCATAATACTGGCTCCATAATGTAGCCTACTGTCATAAGTGGTGGCTGTCATTCCCTAGACAGCCAACAGAGGGTCCTTTTTTGTAGTTTTGTTTGTGTGTTCTGGACTGCGTTTCCCATACCTTAGTGCACCCCTGATTGTCTCAATTGTCTAATCACTTTCCCCTGATTGTAATCGTTACATTAGCCCTACCATGTACAGTATATTCTCTGTTCAGTTTGTATTTTGTTGCTCTTGTGTTGTTGTGTTACCCTGTCTCTGACTCTAAAATTGATGGCTCCATGGATGTTGGTTGTTTTGGTACTTTATTAAAGGCCTAACTGCACTTGGATCTTTTATTCTGTGCTTCGTGACGGAACACAACAGCCATATTAAGATCCAGCAGTTGTTTTTTCTTTTTGTTTCGGGAATATAGATGTTTGGATCTCTCCCCCTGCTGCAGTAAAGAACAGGATGGGCCGACTGAATCAGTTGTTGTCGCTGCGCCAGCAGGGAAAGGAGATAAGAAAATTCGCTCAGTTTTTCTGGACTATGCCTGTAGGACTGCGACATAATGACGAGGCGATCAAGGATTTCTTGAACACCTGCTTGGACGATTCTCTGCCCCAATGGGAGATGGACAGACTAAAATCCTGGACTTGTTACCTGGCGGTTTGTTAAATATATGGGTCATCGTAGTTTGTGGGCAACACCGGGACAGTCTGAACCCTTCCACAGAGATTTTCCTGCTCCAGAACCTGCTCCAGTCTGTGAGCCTAAGAAGTCCGCTCCAGTGCCAGATCCAGTCCAGGAAACCACAGAGCCTGCTCCAGAGCTCACTCCAGTCCGGGAAACCCCATAGCCCGCTCCAGAACCTGCTCCAGTCCGGGAAATCCCAGAACCTGCTCCAGTCCGTGAGTCTGAGGAGTCCGCTCCAGAGATCGCTCCAGTCTGGGAAACCCCAGAGTGCGCTCCAGAGCTCGATAAACCAGTTTCAGAATGCTCCAGTCCGGGAAACCCCAGAGTCACCTACAGAGCTCGATAAACCAGATCCAGAATCCACTCCAAAGCCAGATCCAGACCTTGAGACTTCAGAGTCCACTCCTGAGCTCACTCCAGTCCGTGAGCCCGTCCCAGAGCCAGATCCGATCTGTGAGCTCGTCCCAGAGCCAGATCAGGTCTGGGAATTGATTTTGTTGCTGTTGTGTACCTGTCTCCTATAAAATTGATGGCTCCATGGATGTTGGTTGTTTTGGAACTTTATTAAAAGACTTAACTGCACTTGGATCTTTTGTTCTGTGCTTCGTGACATATACTGCATCCTAAACTTTCGTCCATCATAAAAAAACATTACTGTGTTTTCGCATCAGTAGTAAACTTATGTTTACTTTTTTAATTTTGTTTTGTGCACTACTTGGCCACCGTAGGTTTTAGTTAACCATGTTATTGTAGAAATTTGTTGTCAGCTGTGATTTTTGTGTTCAATTACTCAGAGAATGAGAGAAAGCGAGCAGTATTGTGCAAATCATTACTTGCTCACCAATGGATGAGCCTCTGCATTGAATGGGTGCTGTCAAAATTAAAATGGCTAAAAGCATCACAGTAATTATCACATAATATCTTGTTAAGTGGAAAAAAAATACTGATTGAATTTAATTTGGTATTTTCTCATTGTTTTTGTTTATCTATTTCAGATAGCCCAGGTTCCTATGGAGGACGGAATAAGCATGTATTTCTTCTTACCCGATGATGTGACACAGAATCTAACTCTAATAGAGGAAGCACTTACAGCTGAATTTGTCCAGGACCTTTCCAATACCCTCCATGTTGCACAGGTGTTGCTTACACTTCCTGTTATCAAACTCAGTTACAGCAACGACCTGCTGCCCTTCCTCTCTGACCTGGGTAAGACAAAACCCCCATTCTGCATTGTTTTGCTAGTTTATGACTTTATTATGTTATTATATAATTCATCACTGTCTCCCTTATTTGTTGTCCTTTTTTTAGGCCTGGCTGAATGGTTGGCAGAGACAGATCTTGTCAAAATTACCAATCAGCCAGTCAAGATAAAGGCTGTCCATCATAAGGTTGTCATGGAAACAGCTCCAGAGGGCAAAGAATATGCCAGCAACACCCCCCCTATCAACGGCCAGTCGCTGGCTCTAACATACCGTGTAGACCGGCCTTTCCTCTTTCTAGTCAGAGATGAGCCATCAGGTGCACTTCTCTTCATTGGAAAAGTGCTGAACCCACGTGACATAGGAAGGGTATGAGACAAACACGCTTAACAAATACAAACAAACGAGAAACCAGCAACTATATATGAGCTAATTTTAAGCCCAAGTCTATAAACGGAAAATAAATATTTGACATATCATGACTTACATGGCCATTTGGAGCAAAATGACAGCCCATTTACATTTTTAACATACTTATGCAATGCAAACTCAAACAGGGTACTGTATGTGCACACATTTAAAGTAAATCTGTAATTCTGATAATATGACCCACTTGTGCCTTTATTAGGTATATGTTATGGATAGATTAGTGAACATGTCCTAAATCTTAGACATACAATCTATATTAGTATTGATGAATAATAAGTTGATGCTCTGACAAATTTTTTATAAGCAAAAAGAAAAAATATAACAGCTGCTATAATGATTATGACATGATGGAGTATGCATCTCAAAAGAAAATAGTAATTGCCACCATCTTTTGTATAACACTTCCTTTGATTGTATGATAGATTTGCCATATGGCTTTAATTATCAACCCCTTAGCAATGATGAAATTATACCCAAATTAAATTCAGCTGATATCTCCATATGTACACGTAATGCTGATTACAATAAAGAAAAAGATTATCGTAAATCAGTAGCCCATCTTCATTTCCCCTTGACATTTTACTTAAATACATATGTTGTATCTTGATTTTCATTTCAGGTCTCAGAACACTTCTCATTTACAATTTTACCAACGTAATATACTAAGCGAAGTGCAAAACAGCGTAATTGCAAATGAAGAATAAAGAAGCCACAATATGCTAAAAAGAACTGGAGGCTTTGCTTAAAGTTTTTTTTTTTTTTTTAAATAACATGGATAATGTGTTTTTCTGGCATTCAAAATAACATTTATATTTGTGGAAAAAATCCTCTCCCTCACAACCTTTTCTATGGGCTCTCCTTTGCCACCTCCTACAGCAACAACAATGACAGCCATTTCAAGCACAAAATAGCTTAAGACATGCTTTTTGCACCTTTAAATAGGGGCGCAAATACCAGTAAGTTAACAAGCTTATGAAAGGGAAACACCTCCAAAGCATATTTAGTAAGGTCAGGCGCAAAAATAACTTTG
This sequence comes from Enteromius paludinosus, assembly GCA_032361165.1. Lineage (NCBI taxonomy): Eukaryota > Metazoa > Chordata > Actinopteri > Cypriniformes > Cyprinidae > Enteromius > Enteromius paludinosus. The sequence goes on from JAUMHQ010000085.1 coordinate 9,100,077, forward strand.
TCCATGCCAATTCTTGGAATTCTTTACTGTGTGTCTTTAGTAAAACCATTTTAATGCCAAAAGACGGTTTGCGCTGGTGCAAGCTGCTAGTAAAACTGGCCTTTATTTTTATGATTATTAAAAAAAATAAAAAACAAGAGTATGCAAACACAAACTTATTACCTGGTTTTATTATAAATAGCAAATACGGTGGCCGAGAGACCTCAACGCGATGCAACTGAAGAAAACACATTAAGAAAACATCTTCATCAGTATGACAACACCTTAAAAAGTGAGGAGCCCCTCTGGGACCTGATCATTTGTTCAGTGGCTTTTGGTCTGAGCTGAGGTAATGTCGCTGAACTAAAAGGTGAGGATTTTTTTTGTTTGTTTTAACAACCTGATCATACGATTCATTGGTCTTTTGGATATTATTAGACTAATCTGAAAAAATGCCACTGAACAAATAATCTTTTTGAGGTCCCCCTGAAACATTTCCGTTTGTGGTCTGTGCTATTTGCAGCGCGTTCGTGTGTTTGCAGCGCGTTTCTATGAAGATGTTTTCTTATTGTGTTGTCTTTATTTTTCTGTTTGCATGTGTTTTCTTAAGTTGCAGCACGTTAAGCTTTCTCGGACACTGTAATAGAAGGCTTCTTTGTTTATGTGAGAATTTTAACCACTGTAAGACCAATAAACTTGGCAGCATTGACTTCACTTCCTGTAGTTTCATTGTGGCCAATGTTGGCAATGCAACTTTTAAATCAGATAATCTATGTTGCTTTGGCTTCACACCCAAAAGATGAACTGTAATTTGAATAGAAAAATATGAAACGAGAACTGACATTCAGAGAAATATACATGTAAAGCAAAATGACCAGATAATTTCTTTGGTGTTTTGCTTAAGTTCTCTACCTTATTTATATTTACATTTACATTTAGCAGATGCTTTAATCCAAAAAGACTTACAAATGAGGACAATAGATCAATCAAAATCAGCAAAAGCAATGACATTCATATACCAATAATGATATTTTAATTAATGTTTATTTTTAAGTTGACAGTAAAATTCAAAAACATAAAATAATCATAACAAAAATCTATTGAGGACATTTCAAACAATGATCACTATATTGTTTCTAAAACAAAAGGCAAATAAGAAAATGTCTCTATAAAAAAAAATATTTTCCATTCTTTCCTGCTTGGAGCAAAACCTGAAGGATCTCCTGGGATAAAGATGTGTGCAGACACATGTTTGTTCTGGAGAGGAAAATATCTTTTTCAGTCTATTTCAGGTTTTGTGGGATGGTGGGAACAATGCACTTCATTTTGTTGTAAAGAAACATTCAACTGAACTTGTAATTTAAAATGAAAGCTAACACATGCTTTTATCCACTTTGACTAGTTTGGAGCACAAACTCTGTTTTCTTATGAATCGTATTGCTTATGAATGCATATTGCTTTCAAGGTCCACTGTATACTTGTTCATTATTTTAAATAACAAAAACATGTACCCTGTGAGTGATGGAACATTTGGTCATTTGCATGTCTAAATGCATTTTAACACACACACACACACACACACACACACACACACACACACACACACACACACACACACACACACAGTCTGGTCATATATCCTTGTAGAGACTCTCCAAAGGTGTAAT
>JAUMHQ010000085.1:9107774-9120489 GCA_032361165.1 Enteromius paludinosus
AGTGGCACACCAGCCATGCTGACTAATTCAGAACTGGAGAAGATCGAAAAGCTTGAAACAGTCCTTGAACCATGCAGGTAAATATTTTGTTGAAACTAAAATTTCATTATTAGTGAAATTAGTTTATTAGTTTCTCTTTAATCGTTTAGTTAGATGCTGCTGCTTTTGTAGCTTTAAACATTGGTTAAATTAATATGAAAAGCACTGTGAGATGCAGAGGAGGAAGGCCTACACACATGCTCTAAAAATTGAGTTTTTAGAATTTTATTTCAATGGAGCTTAACTTCATCCTTTTTTTTATAAGTGGTAATTGATTGCACTTTATGTTTCTTGTGACTGAGCTTTTGGGAGGAGAACAGTACATATCCTGCTCCGTGGTCCTGCCTGCACTGTGTCATTTGTTCCGGTTGATGACTGGTTCTGACGATGATCCAGGTTATGTGCTCCGGTTTAAAGCGGCCTTCACATCTGACCTATCAAAGCGAAAACAAAGCACCAATCTCCAGTGGTTGAAAGTGGCAACAGCGCTTGACCCCAGATTTAAGGATCTTAAATGCCTTCCCAGATCTGAAAGGGAGGAAGTCTGGAAGTTGATTAAAGAGGAGAGTGCCCAGCAACCTGAGCCTCGTAGAGAACCTGAACCAGGTCCACCTAAAAAGAAGATGCACTTTCTGTTAGCTGCTGCATCAGATTCAGATGGCAAAGAAGACCCAGCATCTGACACGTCTGTGGATCGGTACAGAGGTGAGCCCAGCATTTCCATCGAAGACTGTCCATTGGAATGGTGGTCTGGACACGCAAGGGCCTACCCAACCTTGGCACCTCTAGCACAAAAATATCTGGCTACACCTGCAACAACGGTACCGTGTGAAAGACTGTTTTCTCTCTCTGGTCACATCTTGCAAAAAAAGAGAGCAGCACTGTCCACTGCTAATGTCACCAGACTGGTGTGTGTTAGCAATTGGGTTAAAGAAAAGAAATAGGAGAGATAACTTAGAACTCAGATAGTTCTGAATCTCATGTCCAATCATGCAATATTTTTCATTTCATCTTACTGTCATTTGGACTTTTTTTTTTCATCCATGTGCAGCACAGGGTAAATACAAGGATGACATTCTTCATTTAAGACTAGAAAATTTTACAAATATCCCGCTGTGGCCGTCAATGTTTTAGACTGTTTGTCATAAGCGAGTTAGAGATTTCCTACAAGTGTTACATATCACTTGATTGCTGTTGTTTCCAGCTAGGAATTGTTTTGCTAATGATGTTATTGTTTATTTTTGAAGTAGCTTAAGAGAGTGGCCTGATAAATGTAATCTCTCAAAGTAAGCACTGCATTAATTTATTCCTCCTAATATTTGGAAGTTGGTCTACATTGCACTTTTTTTCTTAATAAAAAAAGGTCAAAAAGGAAATTGTATGTGTTCTTTTGATTCCCATTGAAAACCCATTGGTAAAATATGCGGGCTTAGAACTGCCTTGATATGCAAAATAACAGAATTTTACATGTGCAATCCAAACCGCGATTAATCGCAGTTAACTATGAAGCTTCTGCGATTAAAAAAAATTACCGTTTGACAGCCCTAATAAAAACACATCAAACAAGCAATTTATGAAATATGAAATTTTTCTTTTTATTTCAACAAAACAGTAGATACATGTAGACATAGATAAGATTTTATAGGTTCTGATTAAACACATGTATATTATATTTATGTGAAGATATATGCCATATATATGTACCATAGTACAATACAACTCGTATAAAAAAGCTCCAGGTGCTCCAGTGTATAGAGATCTTTCTTACACCATGAAATGTAGACAGATCTAACATGTTACATCAAGAGCATAAAAAAAGTGTTAGTATGCACTACAAAATTACGCATCACGGTTAAAAAAAAATAATAATCACCACAGAAGTGCACCATGACAAAAGGTCTGTTTATATCAACATACTTGGCTCCTTGTCTACAGTTAATAGGGAGTTCAAATAACGCTACTCACAGTTTCACATTTTTAGCATATAAAATTTGTAAAGTACAGAAAATATTTCAGGCTTACTGGCATAGATAATACATAAACAATAGTATGTATTTGGACGCTATTTCCTTGCATTAATATGTCTGGCTGTTGGCTGTTTGTAGAAATAAGTGTGTTCACAGTCTGGTTTTACTCTGTGTCAAACTTGGCCTATTTCAGCATTGGCACTTACAATAAGCTGAGAAACTCCGGGTTTCTTTAGCTCTTCTAAACGTCCACCCCCCACAAAAAGACCCCATAACTCTATTCACTTCTGTCTTTACTCTCTAAGGATCTTTTGTTTATTGCAGTGTGCATTTGAATTGTTCAACATCTGTTTGGCATCTTTCATTTCTTGGGAACTTTCACTTTTGGTCTGATTGCTCATTCTCTCATTCTGTGCCTGTGTCGAATTTGTTCTTCTAAGTACCAAAAATGACAGGAAAAAAAAAACGAAACCACCAAATATAAAGAATATCTGGAGTCCCAGGAATCTGTGAAAAAAACAAATAAAAAACATATAGTTTTGTTTATACTGCTAGGAACAAAAAGGAAAAAAAAGCTTAAAGGAGACATTATGCCCCTTTTAACAATTTGTAACATAAGTCTTGGTTACCCTTTCAGTCGAATCACTTTCGACGTTACATATGGGAACTCGCCAGAGAGACCAATTGCCTTTGAGCTTTATACAAAAGGTCAATGAAATTGGCGTGCACTTGATTGCGCTCAGGGCCAGTGGGAATTTGGACAGGACACCGGGGTTACACCACTACTCTTTACGATGAGTGTCATGGGATTTTTAATTAACACAGAGAATCAACACCTCGGTTTTAACGTCTCATCTGAAAGACGGTGCTGTTTTGACAGTATAGTGTCACCATCAATATACTGGGGCATTAGGACCCACACAGACCACAAGGTAAGCACCCCCTGCTGGTTTCTCTAACACCTCTACCAGCAGCAACCTAGTTTTCCCAGGAAGTCTCCCATCCAGGTATTGACCAGGCTCAACCCTGCTTAGCTTCAGTGGGCAGCCAGGCTTGGGCAGCAGGGTGATATGTCCTGCTCTCTTGTCTGACAGCGTGTTCCTGGGCGACTGTCAGCAGATCCTGCGGGCTGGTAGCCTTTTTAAAGGCTTTTGTATCAGTCATCTGCTTATCTCTGAGCCTCTCCACGCTGTGGGGGTGCACTTGTGCCTGTGCGGTGCCTCTTCCTGGCGGGGCCAGCCTTGGCTCCCATCCAAAGCGTGTAAGCTTCCATCCGCTCTGGTGGGCAGAGCTTACGGCGCTGCCGGACAGGCTGCTACCGCCCCGCATGCGATGGCAGCGCTGCAGGTCTATCAGGCCAAGGCGTTGAAGGAGCTGCACAAGCGTGGACCTAACCAGGCGGCCATGTGGGAACTCCATGCGTCGACCATCTTAGCTCTCCGAGCGGCGAAGGTCACAACGAATGCGCTTGGGCAGGTGATGTCCAAGAGCATCATCTCTGGCTGAACTTGGCGCAGGTGATGGATGCCGAGAAGGCTCGCTTTCTCGACGCCCCCATCTCCCAAGCCGGCCTATTCGGTGACACTGTCAGGGACTTAGCCCAGGAGTTCTCGGCATTCTAGAAACTGTCGGAGGCGATGTCTCACATCTTGCCTCACTGGGCCAGCCGGTCCCCGAGTGCCCAGCCTCCGTCTGTTTGTCGCCGAGGGAGACCCCCCGCGGCATCACGTCATCCTGCTCCGACCCCTGCCGAAGCACATGATGCTCATCTGGCAGCCCAGAGGACCAGACAGAGGAACACCTGGAGGTCTACATCTAACCAAAACCTTTTTTGTCTCTTCAGATGCAGACCTAGGACACTGTGTCGCCAGCGTGGGATCCAGGGAGGCAGGTAGGTGCTGCTCAGAGCAGTCTGACTTTTCTCCAGGACATTCATCCTTCTGGGATCAGTCCCTACCCCGGTCCCCCAATAGGCTGCCCCACCTTGAGCATGGCCATCAATGTCCCTTTGATTCCCCTGTCGACGCAGCTCAGAGCCTGGATAGCACTGGCGGTTGTTGATACGGACAGTACACATACAATTCGCCAGGCGCACACCCAAGTTCCGCGGCATCCACTACACCTCTGTTCGTGCAGAGAGCGATGCTGCCGTTCTGCGTGCGGAGATTGCTGTCCTGCTGGCGAAGGAAGCAATCCCTCTAGCCGAGATGAAGTCAGGGTTTTACAGTCCTTACTTCATTGTGCCCAAGGAGAGTGGTTGGCTGAGACCCATCCTGGATATCTCGATGACTTTGGTTGGTAGATGCACTGGGGAAACGATTTTAGCACTTCAAACTTGGACAATTTAGATTTTCATGATATGTGCCTTTAAATCAGGCTTGTCTGTTATAGTGGATTTTGGGAGGCTTTCTTTTTGCAGACAGGGAGACACTTTTCCAACCTCGGCCAGATGGGAGGCCAACTAGACCAGTATAAACCAATTAAGACTAGCATTTTTATTTTTAATAAAAAAACTGAGTTATTTTGAATTTTACCTGTGTCTGAAAAGGTCTAAATTGTAGTAGCTACATGATGTTGTCTCATTGCATTTCTTTCCCCACAGGATGCATGCGGTATCAATGGCATGGCCATACAGCACTGGAGCTGGAAGGAATGCTGTCAGGGAATAAAGTTCCTTGTTAATGTATCTTTTTACAAAACATAACCAAACGCAGCACAAATTATGTAACCCGCCATTTTGTTGATCAATCTCATACACACATTTATAAGATATATAAAACACAACAAAAAGACTAAGGACCCATAACTGAAAATCTCAAACACTGCCTTAACACACCTATTCCTGTCAATGATCTGATATCTGATATCTGGTGAGTTACTACATTTTTTTTTAGATATCACTTAAAATTTCACAATACTGGGAAAACTTGTTGTATAAACAAAGATAGATAATACTAAGCTAAACAGGGCAGGTCTGAATATGCCCGTAAAAATGTTGAAAGACTTTAATTTCACCACTGTTTTTTATTTTTATTTTTATTTTGCCTCTTTAACAGTTTAGAAATAACAGTTAGTGCAGAACAGATTTATACCTGTTTTAAGCACCATGGCTTAACACGCAGGTGCAGATGTACTAAGGAAAAAATTCGTTTTGTTCACTAACTTATACCCTTTATTCCCTTATACGAGAATTTGGTTGTAACACGATTCTGTTAAAATATGACATGTACTTTTTGCATGAACAACTTCTTTTGCTTACCAAGCACTCGAAACAGCATGAACTGAATTCCCAAGGCAAAAGACTTGTCTTCTGGAGTCACAGTCCTGAACAAAAGACAGCAAATCACAGATGATTTTACAACATTGTTTTCATAGATATAAGACATTTCAGGTAAATTTCAGGAATATCATAGTATAAGCACTTTAACATATTCTTTAAGGGTTTTTCCGAAAGTTAGTGCCTGTGATCTGTTGTTACGCTGATGGCAGTTTTTCGTGGTGATGATAGGACCTGCACAGGCAGGTTTTTGACTATGGTATAATGATACCATAACATATTATAGCTAAAGGGCATAGATGCATGACAGATGAGCAACATACCTGGTTTTAAAAGAAAAAGTGTGTGAAAGCATGAACTGGTGCAGTGATTAAAAGGTCAAACAGATTATTGATTTAGTGCTTGCAATAATTTTAAGGATTCTATATTCTGGAAACTGACACTGAAACCTGTTTAAGAAAATAAATGCTTATAACTTTTCCATAACTATAATTTTATAACTAAAATGAATGAGAAGAAAAAAAATAAAATAAAAAATAAATATATGTATATATTTATATATATAATTAAATCAGCCTTCTAAAATAAATACATTTTTATTTTTCTTTAGATATCAACGATGCAAGTGTTGCACTACAGCTGCAACCTGCTAAGCAAGTTCACCACTCTTCCTTTTAGACAAATTGGTCCACAATGTTCACTGTTTTTAAAGCACTTCAGCAACATTCCATTGTTCTTGTCATTAATGTATTTTTCATTTGATTTTCTCTTCACTGTTTACCAAAATAATTAAATTACACATCACTCATTACCCCAAAAACATGTTCTCAAACCATATCTCAATATTTAATTGAGTTATTTACAGAGTTTTGCAGTTTTTCTCGATTGCTAAAACACTATAACCAAGCTTTTAAACTAATATTTCAAAACCGTAACCCTATTTTTCTAAAAGCACTACCTAAACTATAAACACTATTCCCTGCTTAGACACATGAGTCAAATTTGGTGAACTGTACACAAATGCATACATTTTTCAGTGCTTACACCATGTGGTCATTGTGGTCATAAGGGTCATAATGTTAACTTAAGTCAGCACAGATCGAGCTGAAATAGCAAACAATTAACCAAGTGAAAACACTAGGAGTCAAAATTTATCACTCACCAATCAAAACCTTCGATGCAGATAAATGGACTAAAGTCAATTTACAGTTATTTTCAGGGGCTTTGGTCTATTTTTCAGATCAGAAAATAATTTTTTAAAAGTACTTGTTCAACATCATCTAGTCTCTTGTGCAGATCATAAAAGTTTCTCATTCTATTTACTGTAACTAGTTGCCATTGCTCTGGTACAATCATGCAGTTTATTATGTTTCTAGTTTGTCTGTGATTAATGTTATGTGGATCTTTGTATCTTTGTTTTCTCCTGCGTGTTATGATTAAAAGACTTTGATTGTGATTCCACGACTTCAACATTCTGTCTGCCACATGACACCTCTGACAGAATCACCGACCAAAAAACTGCAAGATGGATTGGGTAGCTGACCGCATATGTGGGCTCCAACAGGGGAATAAGCCATTGGAGCAGTATGTGGACGAGTTTCTGAGCGTGTTACATCTGGTGAGTTGGAGTCCACTGTAAATTTCTACTTATGGATGGGACTCAGAGATTTGTTTTGTTTAATTCCAATGAGCGATCTCTATCGACCTGTTGTTGATTTTCTAAATCTAGTCCTTGAGTTAAACAATTCAGAGTTTTACGCTGATTTTTCTGAGCCCAATTCATCTCCCATCCAAAAGCAGAGAGTCACTCCAGCTCACCACGAGCCGAACTCCTCCTCATACTACCCCAATGTGCTCGCTCTGCTTCCCGCCAGTTCCCTCAGCCCGTCCATCTCCAAGCCCACGCTGCGAGAGTGCTTTCCCAAGCCCGCGCTGCAAGAGTGCCCCTCCGAGCCCATGATGCAAGAATCTTTCCTGGATCCAGCTCCTCGATCACGGCATGTTCCAGCCTCTAGATCACGGCCTGTTCCAGCCCCTAGATTACGGCTGGTAGTGGGGATTTCTAACCCTCCAGAGTCTGCGCTACAAGAGCACCCCCTTGAACTCGCGCTGCAAGAGCGCCCCTTGAACTTGCGCTTGAGGAGCGCCCCCTGAGTTTGCGCTTGAAGAGGGCACCCCAGAGCCTGCTGCGCCTCCACGGTGCCCTCCAGAGTCGACTGCGCTTGGGAATGAAAGACTGGGTAAAAGTGGGGGCTGGGCAGGGTGAGTGGCTAGGGAGGTGGGAGTTGGGGAGGCTTTAGCGGAAAATTTGGGAGCTGGCTAGGGATGTGGAAGGAAGGCAGGGTTAGGGACGCTTGCGGGAAGCTGGGAGGGAATGAAAGACTTCGGCTGAGGTAAGGGCTGGGCTGTGTGAGTGGCTGGGGAGCCTCTGCGAAGGCGGGAGCTGGGGAGGCTTGGGCGGAAAACTCAGGAGCTTACTGGGGATGTGGAGGGAAAGGCAGGGTTAGGGAGGTTTATGATTAGCAAAAGGCAGTGGTGATGGTTGGGGTAGCATAGCAGGCTGGCTGAAGCTAATGGTTGGAGGGGATGGGGCCTGGGAGCAAAAAAAGGGTTAAGAAAGGAAAGAAAGCCTCGGCAGAGAGAGAGATTCTCTGCGCAGGCTGCCTCGTGAGAAAAAGGCCCCTACGGGAAGCTACGGGAGCTTCCGTGTAGGCCTCGCCCAGAGGTTTATAGGAAAGGAGGATGAAAAGGCGGAGGAGGAGAAAAGTTTTATGGTACATAGGTGATGAGAGATTGCATGGCTCTTTGAATGGAAGCGGGGTCGGAACGAATATAATTTCTGTAGGCTTCTGAGGACCAACGGGCGAGCATTTGGATAGTGTTGGGGGCAGGCCTCTTTCGGCTGCGGTTGTATCTGCGCCTATCCGGAAAGAGTGGGTGGAAAATCTTTCCAGATTAATGCCTGAAAGAAGGAGGACGGCTCTTAGATGTTTCTGGAACCAAAACCTAGATGCTGGGCAATAGGTTTTGTCTAAAAATAGGGGTTCGGAGGGAAAAATGGCGAAAGACTGAAATTAAGGAAGGCTTGTATGGTCTGGAAGGGTTGGATGGGGGACTGGAGATTGAAAATGGAGATGGAATGACCTTGTTTTAGTTGGTCAGTTTTACGTTGCTTGAAGAAAAAAGAGGCGGTGTGGTTATTGAGGATGGTCAGGTCGGCAATAGAGGTGTGGATGAGTGGGTCGTAGGCTGAATTAACCGTGAATTCAGAGCATCGTAGGAACCCAAAGAAAGCCAGGGTAAACATGGCGTCCAGGGTTCTGGCTATGAGAGGGTTAGCATAGCCGTTGCGAAGGGTCTGGATGCAGCGGGTCAGGACTTCGAGTCTGATGGGAAATCTTTGGTCTGGGTGGGGAGGTTTTTGCTTTTGGATACCCTTTAGAAGTAGGGATGTTTGAGCATTGCAGATAGTGGGAGAGGGAGAGCCGTACAGTAGTTTGTAGAAAAATTGTACTCCGCTTAGGTAGCTTTTGATGGAACCGGCTTGGTGGAGTCTTTGTGACTTTGGTTGGTGGAGAGGAGCGAGCCTTGGCTAGCCACCTCGGACTTTCCTGGAGTCTTGGGCGGAGCGGTAGATGGAGGTTGAGTGGCTGGAGGCTGAAGGCTGGTCTTTTGAGGGACCTGGTCTTCAAGGGGGTAGTCTGAAGAATCAGTGTTGCCAATTGTTGAAGAGGTTTAGATCAGGCGTGTATTCCAATGAATGCAAATGCGAGATACTGGAAGGAAGGAAGCTGGCTTATTTATAGTAGAATTTGGTGGATTGATTAGCTAGCGTTGGGGCAGAGATAATTAGCTGATTGCTAACAGCTGCGTTGCATTCCAACCATGCTTTCACTTGAAATTGGTTAGAATTATATTTAAGCAACCGAGAAAAACTGGTATAGTATAAAACATGTATGTATTTATTTGTTTTATTTTATTTATTTTTTTTAATAAAGAGGTCAGAGGTTCAACAGATCATATTTACATAAAATAAAGGGATTTGAAAATATAGAGAATACCTGAGGATCATCATAAAAGATGTAGTGTGGGAAAGTGAAGCCACAAAGCATGTGATGGAGGACAGGATCATGAAGGGAATGAGCCGATTACTACACTTATTTCCACATGGTCCTGTAACCGCAGAGCCTGGAGAGCCAATTGATGCTACACATTTACAATCTGTGTAGTCCTGTGGGAGATTTAGGGTGATTAAATGTTAGGTGCTGAAAAGTTTAATTACATTTTTTTACAAGGTTACTTTCAGAATAAATTTATTTAGCACTATTTTAACCACTGTTGTTCTTCTCATATTTGCATGGAATTAAAAAAATAAAGCCTGTATGAATTAAAAAATGGTCAATATCATTACATTTATTCCAGAGTAAGATAGTAAACTCAACGTAATAATAAGCATGCAGCCACTACATTCTTTTTTTAGCATTATCTTCTTGTTTGTGCTACATACCTTCTTGAAAAACAGATACTTTAAACAGCTTCTAAGAAAAATATAAATCCACTAACACAGTTTTGTCTCACAGAATTTCTTTATAGCTCCAGTAATATCCATGCCTTGAAGATAAGTAGCATACAATTCAGAAAGAGAAGTTTGTTTGTTTTGAAAGTAATTAAAGTGATAAGACATGCAGGAAGTTGTTCAGGCTTTTTTATTTTTATGTGGCCAAAGTAGGTCATGAAACTTGAATGAAAGCAAAAGCAAAATGTAAATCCAAAAAACACATAATGTGCATATAGCCACACACAAGTACACATTTTGCAGATGGAAAATGTTCTGTATGTATTTTCCAAAAGCTAAACACCTAAAAAAATTATAATAATAAAATTTCATTATGACACGCAAACAGAGCTGTATGACCTTAGATTCATATTACTACATAAATACTGTCCTATTTCCTGGCTGCTCATTTCATTTAATTTCTTTCGTTTTCCCAGTGGACTGAGTTACTCTCCCTCTGTGTTATAGTTAAATAGTAATATATCTGCGTCCTAATCACTGCAGTCACAGCAGTCTGCTGACGTGTTTTACTTTTACTTCCAACAGCAGTTGGTATGCTCTTAAAACAAGTAATGGTACTGGCACTTTGAGGTATTGCTTGTTTTAACTTGTCTACAGTACATTGTTAAGTGTTGGTAGGTCTGGGTGTGTGTGTGCTTAAATCACTATTAAGTCATTTCCCAGGGTGAAATTCCCTAGAAGGTTGTACAATATTAAATATATACATATATACTGTATAAAATATATAGTTTATTGTATATATATATATATATATATATATATATTGTGGGTCTAAATGTGGGGCAGACATTTTCCTTTGAAATTGCTGTTTATTTCTGGCTGGTTTCTATGTAAGTACTGGTACTTCCGGACAGGTTGGGGAAGGGATTTTTCACATTATGGAGGTTTATACTTCTACATTTATTACATTGCTTTTTTTGAATATTTCATAGTTCCTCTTTATCTTTAACTCTCTTATTACACTGGTCATTCACTCTCATAATGATATATGTGCTCATTCTGTCAGTGACATGTATCATTTTCTCTTTCACATGCCTCTTCGATTTATTGCATTTCTAAACTAGAGATAATGGAAATTCTGTGGTATTTACTACTAACCCTCATGTTTGCACTAAACTAATTTTATGACTTGATTTTTTTTTCTTCTGTAGAACACAGTGGGGTCCAAAACTATATCTCGATCCAGATCGGCGGATCTGTTTTGCGCGTTTTGTCAGTAAAGCCGGTCCTGTAATCAGCAATAAATGCCAGGTGCATGATTTCACATTGAGCCGTATATACTACACACAGCCATTGTTCACTCACGAGCTGTGGAAAAAAATTTTTCATTATCAGCGTGGATTTTCGCAGCTTGTCAGTGAACAATGACTGTGTGTAGTATATACGGCTCAATGTGAAATCACGATCCTGATGACATTTACCGCTGATTACATGACCGGCTTTATTGACAAAACACGCAAACAGATCGGCCGATCCGGATCTGGACATCCCTATTCAAAACATCACTGCAGTCAGCTGGCTTTTTATTTCTTTCATGTGATATAAAATGCTGAATGCTGAGGCTTTACTAAACATATCTTCTTTTGTGCTCCATAAAAGAAAAAAACGTCATTCAGGTTTGAAATGACATGAAATGACATGGATAAATGATATAATGTTCTTTATTGTGAGTGAACTATCCTATTAATCCTTCACTGTAATTGTTTTTCTTTTTCTTAATCATTCACATTTTGGTTAGTTCCAAGTTCTCACAAAACTCTCTAGTATCATCCCCCTCTTTGCGTCTTTAACAAATTACCAGGCAGTTCCAGTAATGGAAGTTAAAGATAGCTTACCCAGTCTTTCTCTGTTGTGGCATTTCTCTTTACTGTGCATCCTGCATGACAAGGAGATCGAAACTCCACTCCATCTGAGCCACACACAGGGTTGAAGGCTTCATCAGAACAGGAACATGCATTACTACAGTGCTGAGAAGACCTAGTGACAAAAGTAAGCAAAAAAAAAAGGCAAAGGCTCATTACAGGGTGACTATTCAGCATTTGAAGAAAATGTAAAGAAACCTGTATTAAAAATACATTATAAAGATATTCTTAAGGCGTTATAACAAATGCATTGTAAAAACCTTATAATGTGTTATAAGATATCTTGAATAATCATAAAAAAAAACATTATAATAGGCTACATTATAACATTTACATATTTGTGATTATGACTTTTAAGAGTATGATTATTTATAACACACAAACACCATATTAAATCTACATTTATAATGGACTATATCACATCTTGACATTGTTTATTTAAGACCTGCACAGTACCTTACAATATTATGTGAGTGGTTATGTGTTATTTGAGTGTTTTCTGTAAAGCTAATATTAAAGCTAATGTGAGCTACTAGTTCCCTATCAGTCGGTCACTCCGAGAGCGCCCCCCGTCGCCACACTTCGGTTAAATCCGGATTTAACCCTTGGGGCTCCCCCCGATGAACAGATGTCGGTTGCAGCATCAGTACCTTCCCGGCTGAACGATTGGTACCTTGGTGGGACCCGTGCTGGTGCGCAGGGACCCAACCCGGTGCCTTTCTTCCCGGAAGTGCATGATGAGCTTACTCGGTCGTGGAAGGCACCTTTTACTGCAAGGAAGCGACCCAGTGGCTCGTCCTCCTTCACCACCCTTGACGGTGACGCAGCTAGAGGCTGCCTTCTCCGTGCACGCCATGGCATGGCTGCAGGTCCTTCAGGCCAAGCACTGAAGGTCCTGCATGAGGGTGGTCATGACGCGGAAGTTCTATCGGAACTCTGTACCGTACGAACCTCGCGCTACGTGCGACGAAGGTTACAGTGCGGGCTCTGGGTT
>JAUMHQ010000085.1:9165496-9176302 GCA_032361165.1 Enteromius paludinosus
GTTTTCCTTTGAACATTGTTTTGAACAATGTGTTTTCTATTTTTTGGTGTATTGTTTACTGACTGCTTGATAATGTATGTCATTTTGTTTATGATTTGAGTGCAGTGCTTGATTTTGAACACCGGTAAAACTGTTTTGAGGTGAAAGTTTCATTTTGCACAAGGAGTCAGAGGTTTTGTAAATAGTGCTTGAAGATAAGGTTTTGTGTTTAATGGTTTCAGGAAATGGAGCAAGGCATATTAAAAAAACATGCATTCCATGGACGTTTGGGTGGCGGGGTTGGATGGGGCAGGGTATGGGGTTGTGGTTTGGGGGGTGGAGCCATAAGGTCCCCACCAATGTTCAGAGCAAATCTACGCCCTTGCCTAGTAGTATACATAGATGACATTTTAATCTTCTCCACGAACCTCCAAGAACACAAACACCACGTTGAAAAGGTTTTAACCAGACACAGAAAGCACCAACACTATTGGAAAGCGGAGAAATGCTCCTTCCATCAGTCCCACGTCCAATTCCTTAGTTCCAACATCGATCAAAACGGAGTAAAGATGGATGAAAGCAAGATTGAGGCGATCACCAATTGGCCTGTTCCCAAAACCGTAAAAGATCTCCAGAGATTCTTGGGTTTTGCTAACTTTTACAGACGGTTTATTGAGAACTATAGCACTAAGACTAGTCCACTCACTTCCTTACAATGAGGCAAAACCAAACCCTAGCATGACTCCCGAAGCAACCCAAGCATTTCACTCTCTGAAATTATGATATCGGCTGCTAGCCATGCTTATCCCGCATTCATGCCTCTGAGGAACTTCCAGAATCCATTCTGCCAGAAAAGATGTTTGTGAATCCGATTCAATGGGCAACCCCTCCAGCCGCAGCGGATCAAGCACCAGCTCCTCCGTCGGACTGTCCACCTCATCTCTGCTTTGTTCCACCTACAGAACGCATTCCGCTCATCCATACAACGCATTCCTCACTGGGCACAGGACATCCAGGGACCAACAGAACCCTCTCACTCATTCAAGATCGGTTTTGGTGGCCCAGGATGGATCAGGACGTGAGAGGGTGTCGGGAATGTGCGATGTCCAAGACTCCACGTCATCGTCCATCTGGCAAGTTGCTTCCACTTCCCGTACCTAACCGCCCCTGGTCACACCTAGGAGTCGATTTTATCACAGACTTACCATCATCAGAAGGTAACACGTGCATCTTTGTAATTGTGGACCGGTTTTCAAAATTCTGTCATCTGCTTCCACTCAAGGGACTCCCCACAGCCTGGGAAACGGCAACTCTCCTGTTCAACCATGTCTTACCAGAGGACATTTTATCAGAAAGAGGACTCCAGTTTATTTCACGTGTGTGGAAAGCCTTCTTCCGTCTCCTAGGTGTGACCAGCAGCCTTTCCTCTGGCTATCACCCACAAACGAATGGACAAACTGAACGTAAGATCCAAGAAGTGGGGTGGTTCCTCCGTACCTTCTGCACCGGCCACCAAGACACCTGGAACCAGTTCCTGGGCTGGGCCGAGTATGCACAAAATTTGGTCATTATTCAAATCTCCACTCTCCAAACTATCATCGGTCTTATTACTCACCTGATGAACTGCTCCGATCCATGTGTTGAACTCATCTGTTGTAAATAAACATTATTGTTGATTTTACTTACCTTCAGGGTCTGTCCGCTTCATAACAAGTAGACTGTTATTTCACTTGTAGGCACAAATAAACTCAATCAACAGTCTTGCTGCTCATGGCAACAAATGCTATGAATCACTTTTCCCTGTTGGGCTGATAAAAAAGAAGACTCATATAAACCTCACATTAAGCTAAGAGCTTTAAAACATTTATATCATCTTAATGAGACTGAGGCAAGATACAGGTTTTGCATTTATATGTTGCAATTACATATAAATCTATAAATTAATGTATAGATTTTAGTTATCAACAGCAATCAACGGATATTTCTTTACATCACTCAAAATTTTGTTTGCACATCTATAAATCAGGTACCTTGTGAAAATATGTGTTGTTTTTTTTTGTTTTTTTTCTATTGCTTGTCTTTTGTATTTTTTTATCATTACATTTACATTTTTATTTGTTGAAGTATTGTAACCGCAAGCAATGTATATTGTAAAGCATGTTCCACATATGAAGTTGTACATGTTGAAATCAGGCACAATAGAATGGAAGGGGTTAATTTTGAAATGCATAATTAATTAATCAAGGTGATATGTTTGTTACTCTGTTTGCAGGTATTGTGTTCTCAGGAAATGGACAACCTGACATTTAGGAACAACATTCTCCTTGTGGAGGGACTCAAAGTTACACATCAGTCTTCCTACCCTGTTTTTATTGTGCTTTTCTTAGCTTATATTTTTGCAATTGTATCAAACATTACACTTATATTTATGATTTCAACAGAGAAGAATCTACAAGACCCTATGCATTTTCTGTTCTGTAATTTGCCAGTAAATGATGTTATAGGGACAACTGTCATTTTGCCACGCTTAATGCAAGATATTTTGAGAGAAGCCTCAGAACGTTATATTACATATATAGAATGTGTTGTTCAAGCTTATTTTGTACATGTATTTACAGCAGCATGTCACTATGTATTAATGATCATGGCCTTTGACAGATATGTGGCTATATGCAATCCACTGAGATACTCTGCTATAATGACCAATAAAATGGTTATCAAACTATCAGCATTAGCCTGGGGGCTGGCAGTACTTGTGGTGACTTTTATGATAGGTCTGACCCTTCGTCTGTCTCACTGCAGATCAACAATTGAAAACCCTTTCTGTGATAATGCCTCACTTTTTAAACTGTCCTGTGAAAATGTAGTTATTAACAATGCATTTGGAGTTATTTATTCCGCAATTGTAGCCTGTCTGTCAGCAGTATCTATATTTATAACATATGTCAAGATCGCTCTTCAATGTATAAGGAGCAAAAACCAAGCACTCAACAGCAAAGCCATTAAAACCTGTAGCACTCATTTAGCTGTATATTTAATTATGTTTATTTCTGGAGCCATTTTTATTTTTCTTCATCGTTTCCCCGAATACTCTGAAAGTAGAAAACTAGGTAGTATAATGTTTCACATTATTCCACCAGGATTAAATCCCCTAGTATATGGTTTACAAACCAAAGAGATAAGACAGAAGATTGTTAAAGTTTGGAACAGAAAAATAGTGAATTCTTAAATTTATTATTACATTTTATAACTTGACTGGATATATTATACTTTAATGTATTATGTATTTTATGTGCTGCTTTTTTTACTGATAGAAAATGGATTGTTAATGCAATTTATTTTTATTTTATCTGCATTAATCTTACACTTGATTTTGAATTTTAAAAATGTTGTTTTTGTCTTTCTTTTTCTTAAAGACAAATATGAACATATCAATACTGGAACATTATTTAGACAATAGCTTACTGATGGAGCAGTGATTTAACAGAGTAAACTCAACAGATAAATGTTAAAATTTGACTTCAAATGTATTCAGAATATCTACAGAGGTTGTATACAGATATCTGTATTGAGGTGAAATAGGTTTTTCCAATGCCATTTCTGTTTAGGCTACATATACTATTACAAAATATAAATTCCAAACTTAAAAAAAAAGCTTTTGTTTTATTGATATCTGTTGAAAAGAGTGAGCTGCTAATGTAGTATCCCTCTGCCTTATGTTACCAAAAAAATTGGGGTGTGCTAGTTTTTTTTAAATTATTATTCATTAATTATTTCTTTGAACATTAAACCAACTTAACTTCTAAAAAGGCATAGTTTTTTTTTCTTTAATTATAATCTAGTGGTAACAATTATCCAAAAAGTCTTTATGGGGCCTTAAGCAGGTTTTTATAAATACAGAGCACCCAAAATGGAGATTGCTAGGGGAACTAACCCCCAGGAAACAGTCTGAACAGTGGCTCAACTTAAGTTTTCTGACACTAGGAGAATGTTTTTTAAGAAAACTAAAATAGCATAATTTACTAATAATTTCTCCCATGACTCACGTCTTTCTCCATTTTAGAGAGTATCACAATGCATGTGTGGCATGGGAATGAAGGAAGGTGGGATATATTTTTTTTTTAAGAACAATGAAACAATGAAGACTCTATGCCTATGCCACTATGGGAATTTAACCCAAAGAATTGGAATATACAACCTAAAAAGACATACACAGATTTGTACCACCAAATAGAATCAGAGACATGGGTAACAATTGAGTTCTTTAATGACAAATCTTGGAAAAACCTTATTAATCTTAATGTGTAACCAAAATTAATGTACATGTTTCCATCACACCATCGCTACACTGAGGTCCCACCTCTCGTTCGCAAGATGGCTCCCCTCGCGTCCTTCCCGTAGTAGTTTAGGGAGCTGTAAAGGCTTTTCGGCTGCTGTGTGAGGTGCCTCACGGTGACTGTGCAGAATGTTCCATCGGACTTCTGCTGCACCCCGTAGGCCATCAGCTACACGATTCAGTTTGCCAGGTGCCCGCCCAGGTACAAAAGTATTCTTTACACCACTGTCCGCTCGGACACGGATGCCGCTGTCCTGCTTGCGAAGGTTGCAGCCCTACTGGCGAAGGACGCAATCGAGCCTGTCCCTCCAGCCAAGATGAGGTCATGGTTCTACATTCCCTACTTCATCGTGCCCAAAAAGAGCAGTGGGCTGAGACCCATCCTGGACCTTCAAGCTCTGTACCGGTCCCTTCTCAGGCTGCTGCTCAAGATGCTCACGCCAAAGCGCATACTAACATGCATTCGGTGCTATGATTCGTGGGTCGAGCATATCAGTACAAGGTTCTCCCATTTGGCCTCTCCCTGTTTCCCCGAGTCTTTACAAAGCTCGCAGATCCCTGTCCCCCTTATGGCAGATGGGCATCCGAATCCTCAAATACCTGGCTGATAATAGCTCACTCACAAGAGTTGTTGTGCAATCACAGGGACCTGTTGCTATGGTACCTGAGCCATCTGGGCCTTCAGGTTAACTGAGAGAAGAGCAAAATCTCCCTAGTGCAGAGGATATCTTATCTTGGTATGGAGCTGAACTCGGTCGAAATGACTGTCCGCCTAATGGGGGAACGCGCACAGGCCATGCTGTCACGTCTTGAGTCACTCAGGCACAAAACAGTGGTCCCTCTAAAATCTTTTCAGAGGCTCCAGGGGCATATGGCAGCCACAGTAATGCCACTGGGGCTGCTTCACATGAGACTGGTTACACAATCGAGTCCCGAGATGGGTATGGCACCATGGCACTCTCCGGATTGGCGTTTCCCCGGAGTGTCACCGCCTATTCAGCCTGTGGTCAGACCTTGCCTGCCTAGGGGCTGGAGTGCCCCTGGGACAAGTGTCCAGGCATGTCGTGGTCTGTATACAACGGGCAAGCAGTCTCGGGCCCCTGGACAGGCGCTCGACTAC
Source organism: Enteromius paludinosus (assembly GCA_032361165.1). Lineage (NCBI taxonomy): Eukaryota > Metazoa > Chordata > Actinopteri > Cypriniformes > Cyprinidae > Enteromius > Enteromius paludinosus. The sequence goes on from JAUMHQ010000085.1 coordinate 9,170,932, forward strand.
TTTAGCATATCAATTGCCTGGAGTTGTTAGCCGTGCTTCTGGCCCTGCGTCACTTTTGACCGATGTGTGCGCTACAGGCATGTGCAGGTCTGCATGGACAACACTGCAGCCATTGTGTACATCAACCAACAAGGTGGTCTACGCTCCCGCTGCATGTCACAACTCGCCCGCCATCTGTTCCTGTGGAGTCAGATGTGACTGAAATCGCTGCGTGCTGTTCACATTCCGGGGTTACTCAACCATGTGGCCGACCAGCTCTCATGGTTCAGTCCACCTACCCTGGAGAATGGCGACTCCACCCCCAGGTAGTTCAGCTGATCTGGAGCATCTTCAGTGAGGCAGAGATAGACCTCTTTGCCTCCCCCGAGTCCTCCCATTGCCAGCTGCATTACTCCCTCAACGAGGTGCCCTTCAGCAGGGATGCATTGGCTCACAGCTGGCCTCCTGGGCCCAAGTACGCCTATGCTCTGTGATGGGGTCTGTTCGTCGACTGGTGCTCCTAACGCTGAGAGGACCCACAGAGATGCTCGATTGCAGTGTTTTCCTTCCTGCAGGAAAATTTGGAGCGCAGGCTGACCCCTTCAACTCTGAAAGTGTATGTTGCTGCTATAGTGGCATACCACGATGCATTGGAGTGTGCGTCCCTCAGAAAGCACCAACTCATCGTAAGGTTCCTCAGAGGTGCGCGTCAGGTGCCTTCTTGGGACCTTGCCGTCGCCTTACAGAGCCTGCAGCAAGCTCCTTTTGAGCCCTTAGTATCAGTCGAGATAAGATATCTGTCACTTAAGACAGCTCTCCTGATTGCTTTGGCCTCCATCAAGAGGGTAGGTGACCTACAGGCCTTCTCTGTCGACGAAGAGTGCCTAGAGTTCGGCCCGGCTGATTCTCACGTTATCTTGAGACCCCGGCCCAACTATGTGCCAAGGCTCCTACCACACCCTTCCGAGATCAGGTAGTGAACCTGCAAGCTCTGCCTCAGGAGGAGAATTATAAGAATATATATAGAATTACAAGGGCAGACAACCAGTCAACAAAAATTGAGTATAAAAAGAAAAAAAAATCTACATTTATTTCCCACAAAAGCCAAAATAGAAGAGAAAACAATCCGGTAACTGTGCTAGTTCTGACAGCTGTGAAGAGAGCAAGTTACAGAAATAAAGGCATGGACCACCTGATATACACTCACCTAAAGGATTATTAGGAACACCTGTTCCCTTTCAGTCGGTCACTCTGGGTCACGTCGGTGACCGACGAATAGGAATCTCGCTTCGAGATGGCAAATCTACTCTGCGTGTATACAAACACGCCAATGAAATTAGCATATGCTGATTAATATCCAGCTGCACTTAATCGCAGCATGAGTATAAGTAGGTCAGTGGATTAAGCATTCATTAGCTTTTCGCTTCAGAGCCGAGCAGTCTACGCAGCAGTTCCTGAGCATTTCTACTCACCATGACGGAGAGGGCTGGTGTCACAGCGGTTTCAGCGGCGGTGGTTCCAGTCGAGTGGCGGTCGCAATTGCATTGCACTACCAGCTTTTGTGTTCCGAGTATCCATCGCCCCTGTGCGCTTCAGCCTTCACAAAAAGAGTAAAAGCCTAAAGAGACAGGCTTACAGTTGGAACGTCTTTGTAAATACATGTCCTTTTCAAGATGTCATACCACCCGTGCGGCTGTTTCCTGGCGCCGGCGAAAGGTCACGAACGCTTTCTAACGTACCTGGGCCACGAGCACGCAAAGACGCCATTCGTGGATGAGTCATGTCTGCTTGCAGTAGCATGACCATCTCGGAGCTGTGGACCAGGCTTCACTAGCTTCCCGTTCTGCTTCCGCGATCTGGAGCTCGCGCTGGCAGTGTCCGCGGAGCTTCCTCTTCTGGGGCAGGACGGGCTGGTCTTCCGGCGGCAGGTGGAAACTCTCCTCGGAGAGCGCCCCCCTGTCGCCACACTCCGACAGCGTTGGAGTTCTCATCGGGTCAGTTCGGTTCACCACAAACGGTCCCGGATGTAACCCTTGGGGCTCCCCCGGACGAACAGATGTCGGTTGCAGCATCAGAAGGAGAGTAAAGTTCCGGAGATGACGCGTCGACTAGGGCAGCGTCCGTTGGACGCTCGACCATGCCTGACGCTGATCCAGAGCTAGTTGCTATGCTTTCCTGGGCCGCCAGGGGGGTCATATGAGACCGCTTCAGCACTGGCTTCTCGATCGAGTCCCAAGGTGGGCGTGGAAACGTGGCACGTTCCGGGTTCAAATAACAGGTAAACGGCCAGGTCTTCAGGCATGCTGTTGTGTGCACAGTTGCCTCTACCACCGGGTGGGGGGTGACGTACAACGGGCATGCAGAGTCAGGGGTCTGGACGGAACCTCATCTGCATTGGCACATCAATTGCCTCGAGCTGTTAGCAGTACATCTAGCTCTGGGTCGTCTCGATAAACGCCTACAGGGCTATCACGTGCTGGTCCGTACGGACAACACGTCGGACGTTCCATCAAGGTGGTCTACGCTCCCACCGTATGTCGCAGCTCCTGCTGTGGAGTCTGAAGCATCTTAAGTCGCTTCGCGCCATTCATCCCGGTTGTTTACAACCAGACAGCCGACGAGCTGTCTCGAGGAGCGCTCCCCAGAGAGTGGAGACTCCACCCCTGTCGGTCCAGCTGATATGGGAGAAGTTCGGAGCCGCACAGGTAGACCTGTTCGCCTCCCCAGAAACCTCTCATAGCCAGTTGTTTTTCGCTCTGACCGAGGGAACTTTAGACAGAGACGCCCTGGCATACAGCTGACCACAGGGCCTACGCAAGTATGCGTTTCTCCCATCGAGCCTACTAGTGCAGTTCCTGTGCAAAGTCAGGGAGGCCAGATCTGTGGAAACTCCACGTCTGGCCCCTGGACGGGACACGGAGGTTCTATGTGACCTGCCCCAAGCGGTAGTTGACATGATTTTTCTGCGAGAGCACCTTCTACAAGAGTTGCCAATGCATTGAAGTGGAACCTGTTCGTCGAGTGGTGTTCCTCTTAGCGAGAGGACCCCCCGGAGATGCCCGATTGAGATTGAGGCACTGAGAGAGGGTCCCTTGAGCCTTTGCCAGCAGTCGAGCTTCTCCTGCTCGCATTGGCCTCCATCAAGAGGGTAGGGGACCTGCAGGCGTTTTCGGTCGATGATTCGTGCCTTGAGTTGGGCCCGAGGATTCCCAGGTAACACTGAGGCCACGGCCTGGCTACGTGCCCAAGGCTCCTACCACTCCGTTTCGAGATCAGGTGGTGAACCTCCAAGTGCTGCCCCCGGAGGAGGCAGACCCAACCCTACTGTTGCTGTGTCCCGTCCGAGCACTCAGATGCTACGTAGACCAGACACGGAGCTTCAGGACCCCAGAACAGCTCTTGTCTGTCATGGAAGCAAGGGAATGCCGAGGATGGCCCACTGGATAGTGGTTGCTTCACCCTGGCTTACCAGCACAGGGTGTGCCCTGCCCCCTCAGAGCACGGGCTCATTCAACAAAGAAGGGTGTAGCTTCGTCCTGGGCGTTAGCACGCGGCGCCTCGCTGGCAGACATCTGTAGAGCTGCGGGTTGGGCGACCCCCAACACGTTTGCTAGGTTCTATAGCCTTCGTGTTGAACCGGTGTCCTTCCGAGTTCTCACCTCGAGCAGAGATGAAGAGCCAGAGTAGGACCTGGTTGGTCGGCTTGGCAATGATATGTCTCCAGAGTGTCCTTCTTAGTAGACCCTGTTGAGTTCCTCTGTCCCGTTCGGCAACCAGATGTTGCGGAGCATCTGGTGCCAGGCCCTCGATGTGTTATATCTTGAGAACGGCTAGAGGGCTGGGATCCGTGGGTATACCTTGAGTATTACTCATGTGTATTCATAAAAAAAAATCAAATAGGTCCCAGCAGTATTGCTTCTGTGAGGGTTCAATCACCTCCAATATTCCATATGCATCGAAAGCTCATGTCATTGTTCTGTCTTAGACCTCCTACGGGAAGGCAGACTTCCACATGTCTTCTCAGACATCCCAGTGGTCCAGTTACTTAGATAGTGCAGGTGCTGGTATCCTGTGGTTCGAGTCCCGGCCTTGAGCCAAACACTGGGGGTTTGGGAGACTCTCACACGACACTGGAAGGGGCAGCTTCCATGGCGTTTTCCATAGGGATCCATTGAATCGCATAGGGATGACCGACTGAAAGGGAACGTCTCGGTTACGTATTGTAATCCTTGTTCCCTGAAGAAGGGAACTGAGATGTCACATCCCCTCGCCATGGATCTGTACCGCCGCTAGGGGGCCGTGTACACCGGCTCGGCTCCTCAGCGAAAAACTAATGAATCCATTATCCACTGACCTACTTATACTCGCGCTGCGATTAGGTGCAGCTGGATATTAATCAGCATGTGCCAATTTCATTGGCGTGTTTGTATAAACGCAGAGTAGATTTGCCATCTCGAAGCGAGATTCCTATTCGTTGGTCACCGACGTGACGTCTCCGTTCCCTTCTTCAGGAAACGGGGGTTGCAATACGTAACCGAGACGTTCAATTTGTCATTAATGCAATTATCTAATCAACCAATTACATGGCAGTTGTTTCAATGCATTTAGGGGTGTGGTCCTGGTCAAGACAATCTCCTGAACTCCAAACTGAATGTCAGAATGGGAAAGAAAGGTGATTTAAGCTATTTTGAGCGTGGCATGGTTGTTGGTGCCAAACGGGCTGGTCTGAATGTTTCACAATCTGCTCAGTTACGGGGATTTTTACGCACAATCATTTCTAGGGTTTACAAAGAATGGTGTGAAAAGGGAAAGGGTTGAATGCGGCAGTCCTTTGGGTCAAAATGCTTTGTTGATGCTTAAGGTCAGAGGAGAATGGGCTGACTGATTCAAGCTGATAGAAGAGCAACGTTGACTGAAATAACCACTCGTTACAACCGAGGTATGCAGCGAAGCATTTGTGAAGCCAAAACACCCACAACCTGGAGGCGGATGGGCTACAACAGCAGAAGACCCCACCGGGTTCCACTCATCTCCACGACAAATAGGAAAAAGAGGCTACAATTTGCACATGCTCACCAAAATTGGACAGTTGAAGACTGGAAATATGTTACCTGGTCTGATGAGTTTCGATTTCTGTTGAGACATTCAAATGGTAGAGTTAGAATTTGGCATAAACATAATGAGAACATGGATCCATCATGCCTTGTTACCACTGTGCAGGCTCCTGGTGGTGGTGTAATGGTGTGGGGGATGTTTTCTTGGCACACTTTAGGCCCCTTAGTGCCAATTGGGATTTGTTTAAATGCCACGGGCTGCCTGAGCATTGTTTCTGACCATGTCCATCCCTTTATGACCACCATGTACCCATCCTCTGATGGCTACTTCCAGCAGG